>NJDD01008334.1:0-32612 GCA_002245505.1 Calephelis nemesis | reverse complement strand
TTACAAAAAAATAGATGAAACTTTGGATAGCGATATAGGCTACATTTTATCTTAAGCTAAATATCAAATTAGTAGACTACGCGGGCGAAGCCGCGGGTAACAGCTAGTATATTTTAAAGTAAGAAAAAAAAGACAAGCCCGCTGAGTTTCTTGCCGGATCTTCTCAGTGTGCGGCCGTGTTCCAATCCGGTGGTAGATTTATTATTATATAGACCCGTCACAAGTGCCTCTTGTAGGTTTATGTGAAATAAAGATGATTTATTATTATTATTATTATTATTATTATTATATAAGCAGTCGGATCTTGTTTAAATTTATATGGAACTACTTGAGGATCTCGGTATCAAGGAAAGTGTCGTCAATTTGTATGAAGTCGTTTTGGCAGAGAAAAATATTTTAGTTTATCTTTAGCTAACTCTTCTTTCTCTGATCTTTAGTTAACTTTTCTGAGTGCGTAACGAAGGGACTTAAATGCAATGATGCTTTACGCAGTGTGCGGAGGACCTCGTCTGCAGTAAAAGGAAATCGTGTTTGACCTTTCCACCTTATTTGTTTTGGCATGTCTGTGGTGATTGTCTGTGATGATCAGCAAAATCACGGACTGTATCAGGTATAATCATAGAAATAGGAATATATAAAGAAGTACAACAATGTTCTATAACAAATTTAATTGTAAAAATACATTTGGAATCGACTTATAACTTAACAACATCACTGTGTCTCTTTCTAACAAATGTTGATATTATGCATGCCGAAATAGATAACAACATTTTTGTCTATGCTCATTTTTGCTTTAATTTAAAGTTATGTCATGACAATCCTCATGCTTGCCAAGAACGCCATATTTTTTGTAAAATTTTTTAGTGACATATACTATTACAAATTGTCGATATTTTGTTTTACGCTCCCAGAAAAGAATATTTAGACAAGATATGAATGGATACCATTGCCACTGAAAATATCAATCACAGTCTATTGTTATATGTATTGATCACATTTTTTGTAACGATAATTAATCTTGTAATAAATATAAAGAGTTAACTCATATAAATATAAACATATCTGCAGACCACAACGTAAAAAAATATGTTGGTGAAAATAAATATTAAAATTTGGTTTTTTGGTTTCATTAAATTTCCCTAATTATAAGCCAATTGAGTTGTATCGCCTCTGTGGTCTAGCGGTTCAGTTGTTGGACTTGATTGCATGAGGTCCAGGTTTCGAATACCGGGTCGGGCACGAAAAAGCAATTTGGGTGTTTCCAATTTTCTAATGAAAAAATGTTGCCTGGGATTGTACATGTGCCCGGTTGGTAAAACGCTTGCCACCTATCACATTGTGGGACTTAGTGTCTTCGGCTAATCGAGGGTGTCTTGGCTCCGACTCTGCCTACGGCTTCGGGGATATGGGCGTGAAGATGCTTTAATTGTACGTGTAACACTAAGTAAGCAAGTTGATAGTAGTAATTTTAATCGGTAGGCAAATAATGATTCTTATCTATTTACTTAAACTTAACTACCGTTCATCACTAAAAGATCATGTATCGATATCGTTACTCTACTTTATCTGTACAACTTTCATAATTTCAGAATGGCAGCCATATTTTGTTGCAAATGGCAAACTTTTTCGTATGTATTTCATGTCCATATACTTATAGGTCAATGGCTATAATATACTTTATATTGAAGCACATACTCTGTTCATGACATATGTATTGATATGTCCTAAACAACACTCGTTTAAATAAAATATAAAGAAAAAAGAGATCCGACCAACCTTAGACTAATTCATTTCATCTGTCGCTGACACCTTTCAAAACAATATTTTCACGAATGACGACTTCTACAACAATGTCGCCGCTTCGAATGGGATAAAATTAATTAAACAAAGATACCTGCAAATGACGCAGTCACTCAAGCGTCACTTGTTTTCAATTACTTTACATAATGTGGGGAGGCTTTCTGTTTGATACAAAAAAAAATATTTACACATACACAAAACCAATCAAATACCAAAGATTCTGGTGTTAATACGATTTTGCTCTGAGTTTAAACTATAACTAACTACCTAATGTATACTTATAAAATAACATGTCCTGACTGACTCATTCATCATTGCTGAGCGAAAACTGTTTTAGTTAGTTACAGCCATGATTATATGTATACTTATGTGTATGATGTGTAACTATATGTATATAGGTATATAATGTATAGATATGTGTAAATATGTAATAATGTGTTTGTAGCACCTAACCCTATGTGTATGTGTTGTGTCCGGGATGGCCTCAGTTGTAGGCAACCGTGGCTCGTGCAAGATGATTCCCATTTCTAATTTGGTGAGTAGGGTTATTGTATTGAGTATTATTAATTACGGAATTTTAGAAATTCTACCCCTAAAGGGGTACAAGTATCGATCGGTCATGTTTGAGACATGGCCAGTACCAAACCACCAGGTTTTACCGTTGACCATTACTCCAAACTTCCATTTTCAGGTCGAAGTAGCTAATCCAAAGCTACATTCAAACTTTTCCCAGCACACACTTTCCTTTCAACATCATAGGGGAAGAGGAAGGAAAACTGATTTCTTATTAACAAAAAAAATGGCTTGAGTAAATATTCAAAAAAACAGTTAATATTACGCGACAGTTTAAGTTTAAAATAGTATGTTGGAACGGGCTGCTTTGCAGAATAGACCATCTGCCTTCCTGTCAGGTAGCTCATAAAAGACGAGCACAGGCTTACTTACTTAGGCTTTTACTTGGGCGTCACTAACACCATAGAAATCTGACTGGCCGTGACATCTTCGCAGCGACTCCAACCATATTGTTTCTTTGGAGTGTAGGTAAGTATTTCATCAACTAGACTTACACCCGTATTCAAAAAGCTTACTTGGCTAAGTAAAGAAAAACGTTGTGCGAAGTACGACATTTAGCTATGCGTTTTTTACGTCAAGCCATCCAATGCATGAACATTATTTAGTTCAATATCGGTTCTAAACATTGTTTGTAAATTGGATGACTTGACGTAAGAAACACATAGCTAAATGTCATACTTCGCACAGCATTTTTTCATTACTTATCTAAGTAAACTTTTTGAATAAGGGTAATAGTTACTATACTCTTCCATATTAATTGTACTGTGACATTTCTAAAAAACCACCAAGATGTTCAACTCCATTCACTGCTGCACAACACCATATACCATGACTATTACACCAGTTTGGGCTGTTTTTTTTAAAATACCTTTGTTTCTCTTTTTTTAAATCTTTTAAAATTTAAACTTAAATCTAGCAAATTCAATTAAATTAAACATACTCTCGTAGATATAAAGTTATTTACTGTCTAATCAAGCTTACTTCGACGTAGTCTTTAGAAACAACTTTTCAAAGCTAAATCACTTCCTTCACAAGATTACCGGAGTATCAATTTCGAAGGAAATAACTAACCACGAACCGACGAGCTGCAAATTAAATTTAACAAGAAATAATTCTTTTGGAACCAACTCTCCACAAGTCGATGCAGCCAACCCACCGAATTATCCAAACTTGTAAAAATATTTCTTTTAAAATAAATACATCAACAAGAGTTGAGAAGGCGTTTAAAAATTTATAGTTTGATCTCACAAGGAAATGTGTAATTGAAGTCCTGTGTTTAAAAAAGAATAATTAGCTTCTTTTTTAAACACAGGACTTTAATTAAGAAAGCGCACTTAAGTTTCTGAAATAATTGCGATGCCTAATGCGTGGCAATGAGAGTTTATAAACCGTACACACATTTCTACGCACCAACAACCTTAAGATCCTTACTACGTGCACCTTACAGCGGCCAAGACACCTTTAGCCGTTAGTCTACTCCATTGGCAATAAGAAAATACTACCTTATAACCTCACTTCCTTCTACTAACCGCCAGTCGCCTAAGGTTTCATGATGGCAGGTCTCATTTACATTTAAGTGTATATTTCTTATAATACAAAGATTAATCAAAAAGTTCTTAGAAGTGCATGTATATAAAATCCTTTTGGGAGAAATTCTCAGAGTGTCAGTAGTTTCTGTCCGTTCGCTCGTTATATTTTTTTTTGTACAATGAGTTCATTATAACGCCAAACTATGGATAAAAATGAGTTACTTGCGGTGAAAAAATGTCCACGAAGGTCACTTTTTATACAGCAAACAATGGGGGTTAATGCAACCCTATTCCACAGTTGCATATCCGCGATCGAGTGGGCCAAGAAAGTGTCAAAAGGGTTGAGAAACTTGTGTTAGAAACAAAAGAATAACTATAAGTCATATAGCTAAGATCCTAAAACCATAATTTGGTAACATTCAATGTATTTTTACTGATTCACTGGAGTTAAAAAACTGTTGGATAGATGACTTCTTCGATTGAACGTTTGGAAATTTCTAAGCACAGTCTCGAAATATTCCAATCAAATTCAGATGATTTTTGCCATCGCCTTGTCAACATCGATGAAAAGTGGATCCACTATTCCGATCCTAAAACTGAGAGACTAAGCATGTCTTGGAAACGACTTTCCTCTCAATTTATTAAGAAATTTAGCGTTGCTTCTACTGCTTCCAAAGTTATGGCCTGAGTGTTCTGGGATAGTGAAGGAATTATTTTTATTGATTACATGTCAAAAGCCCAGATAATTGCTGGACAATATCACGCCTATTTGATTTTGAAACAAAGTGAAGCAATTAAAGAAAAACGTCGAGGAAAACTGTCGTTGGACGTGTTGTTTCTTCAAGATAACGCTCATCGATCGGAAGTTACGCTCGCTTTATTCTCTTTGACAACCGACCATATTCTCCGGACTTAGCCTCTCGTGATTGACGTTTTCCGCACTCCGTAGTGTAATTAACCGACTTATAAAAAGGAGAAGGTTCTCAAGACGCATTATTTTAGTAGACAATTATTTAAATCATACTGAATTAAATTGGAAAATAATAAATAAAAATAAACAAATAAATGCCCCGTGACAAGTTACACAAATCGAATCGAAAGTAAGCAAATTATATGCTTTAGATATGGATGTTAGTCGATGATACTAATACATAGAAATACTTAAATAGATACCAGAATAAATTTAATAAGCACCCAGACCCGGAAATGCAGGCATCTAAGTGTTTATCACACAAATGCCTGCCCCCGTCGGGAATCGAACCCGAGCCTCACAGTTGGTCGGTGTAGTTAGGCGTGTACGCTAGCCACTCGACCAACGAGATTATATTGGTATATGATTTTATTTACCACCTTGATGACCTTTCATTAAGTTTTTTTGACTGAACAATTTTCTATAAAACTAATATTTTATAGCGAATTATTCAAACGTATTTGATTTTATTTGATCATCTGATTTTATGTATATAGTTCAATTAAATATTTTTTCTGTATTTTAATTTTTTAAAGGGATTAGAGTGGCGCGCGGCCACTCTCCGTTGCATTTTATCCAGAGATATAAATAATACATATCCCCGAAGTTGAAGACAGAGGCACAACCACGACTAGTAGAAAGCATTAAGTCCCACAATGTGATAGGTGGTAAGCCTATCGCCAACCGGGCACATATCTATTCCCAGGCAACATTTTTTTATTATGTCAGAAGAAATTTTCTTTTTGTTGTCCGACCCGGGAATCGAACCTGAGACCGCATGCAGTCAAGTGCAACAGCTGGACCGCTAGACCACATCTTACAATCCGTTTATTTTATTTTGAAAGTTTTATATTAGACAAAATACTGTTTTCAAGTTTTTTTAAGTAAGACAAAATACATTTAACTACTTTAGAATTATCAAAATGTTAAGTTTAGTTTTTCGTGTTTCGTGCCACAGACTTAGAAGTTAAACTTAACGCCTTATTCCGTCGCAGATAAAAGATCTATAAAGGTGAAATATTCCGAAATGGCAACTAAATTGTACAATGAGGTGCTGTCAAATAACAGACAAATAAAAAAATGTAAAATAGATTATTATAATACTTTATTATTCTTTATCTTGAATGAAGTTTCTCACAACAAAAATGGGTATCTATTCAGACATCTCATTATTATTTGCAAAGGCTAAAACTAATTATTAAAACATGAAAAACAAAAATGAAAGAAAATTTTCTTTAAAATTCAAGAAAACATATTTCACACTAAAGTATAATCGTGGCACCAGTACCCTAATGAAGGTTTATGTTTTAATCAATCATAGATATCTCTACTTAAACATATTATCCTACTAATATTATAAATTCGAAAGATTGTAAGGATGTTTGTATATTTGTTACTCTTTTACGCTCGAATGACAGAACGGATTTGTCTGAAATTTGAGAAACAGATAGATTGTGACCTGGATTAACATTAAGGTTATTTCTAATCCCGATTGCACAACGGGTTCCTGTCAAAATGCGTGGGTGGGTGCTCTGTTAGTGCCACTGCCTTCTTCTTCGGGAATATGGACGTGAACATACTTTTTTTTAAACAAATTGAATCTTACCCCAAAAAAATTATATGTGTGTTTTATGTGTATTTCAACGATTCCAATACATAGAAGTACTAAAATATATCTTATATATATAAAAATCAATTGCTGTTCGTTAGTCTCGCTAAAACTCGAGATCGGCTGGACCGATTTGGCTCCTTTTGGTTTTGAATTATTTTTAGATGTCCAGGGAAGGTTTAAAAGGTAAGAAATAAGGAAAAACTGCAAGAAAACTAGGAAAACCAACATATAAAATTTTCCCATACAAACGGAGCGGGGTGGAACGAAGTTCGCCGGGACAGCTAGTACCATAATAAGTGTAATAAATGCAGATATCTAAATGTTTAGCACACAAATGCCTGTAGTCAGACGTAACGATGTTCGCCAGACGTGACAGCTAGTCTTTAATAAACAGACAGAACAAGTTTATGGCGTTCATTGAATCGTAATGAAAAACAAAGCACTGTCGAAATCGCCAGGAGGCTCTCCATGTTTACATAAAAAATACTTCCAAAATGAGCTTCGTTTTGATTGATGAGTTAAATATTGAAGTCTTAATCAACTTAAAACTTTTTCGGTGATATGAGATAAATTATGCTTGAATTAAATAATACTTTGTATGAAACAAAGCCATGATTTGAATCCTGACGTTAATCGTAAGTTATCGTATCTCCTCATAGCTGGAAATTCCTGAACGTCTAGCGTATTGTGGCAAACAAAAATTCAAAATGGATATCATAATACAGGCAACATTTGTTTTTTTTAAATCTAAAATTGATTTACTTAATAATTAATCATTTTGAAACACCCTTATCATGTAAATGACGTACAATTTTTACATCATATGACACTCTAAGTCTCATAATATATTGATATCATTGAGTATTTGATATCCTTGTGTTTTCATCTGTGGCCTCTGTGGTCTAGCAGTTCAGTTGTTGGACTTGACTGCACGAGGTCCCGGGTTCAAATCCCGGGTCGGGCAACAAAAAGAAAATTGGGTTTTTTTAATTTTCTAATTAAAAAACATGTTGCTCGGGATAGGATATGTGCCTGGTTGGCGATAGGCTTGCTACCTATCACATTGTGGGACTTAGTGCTTTCTACTAGTCGTGGTTGTGCCTCTGTCTTCAACTTCGGGGATATGTATTATTTATATCTCTGGATAAAATGCAACGGAGAGTGGCCGCGCGCCACTCTTTATTAAAAAATATTATCTTCAGCTAGTCGTGGGTGCCCTAGTTGTGACTCTGCCTACCTCTTCGGGGATATGGGCGTGAAGATACTATCCTTGTATTTTATCCTAGTATCGTAACTATGACAAAGTAGTTCTACGAATAATTACTCGTATCATCACCATAGTGACTCCATATAAAATAAACTGTCGTTATTGTCGTGATTTTTGTTTGAGGGTAGAGTAGCCGGGGAACTTCATACGTAAGAGACTTGACATTACGTCCACTTTCTGTTTGTCTTTTGTCTAGTACATACAGAGTATCTACATCTAGTACATAGAGTAATGCATGCTATTTGGGTTATTTCATCTTGAAACTTTCGCACCTATTATATCTATGGTGCTTAGGCCACGGTTGTCTCTTGCCATCGGGAGAGCCATGTGTATTTTAGCAGTCTAATACTAGAAAATAAATGTAAAAGAAATCTAGTACTATGAAGAAGACCATGATATCTTAATGTTTTGAAAAATAAATCACCTTTGTGGTCTCGAGGTCTGATATTGGGTTTGACTACAGGAGACCCCAGGTTTGCATTTTCAAATGCTTCTTTTAAATTTTGTAACAAAACCAACATTGCCCGGGATTTGATAGCTATGTTGGTGAAAAATTTGTCATCTGTCACGTTGGGGCACATCAATATTTTTTTTATGGCAAAACGAAGAGAACAAGCACGCGGCTTCCCTGATGGTAATAGATAACCGCAGCCTTAGACACGTAAATGTAGTAGGTGCCTAACTTTCCTGTGGCCGTAATGTTAGGCAAATTGTGCAAGTCTTCCGGCTTCCCTACCCTCCGACCCGGAACATGACATCGCCATTATGCCAGCACAATGGAAAAGACGTTGGATCCCTACCTGGATTAGTTGCTGCACCATACTTTACCACAAGTGGTCTTATTGGTAATGATGTGTTTCACCTTTGCTTCCTTAGTCTCTGTTCCCTTTCCAGACAGTAGGGCAGATGGTCTATGGAAAACCTTTGAAAAATTATTGTGGGTGCACTCGTAGTGACTGAATATTGTTTCGAGGATATGAGCGTGAAGATATAACTGTGAGTTGCGTGAATTAAAAACAGCTTCACTTACCCTTGACATTTATCACCTTTCATTAAAACTTTTGGATATAAGAGCTTTAGGTCTCACACGAAAAGTTGAACTGAAACATTAGAAGGCTTAGTCGGTATTAGTTTTTTTTATTAATTAAAAAGCAGCTAAGTAATACTCGAGCTCGTTCTTCAAGGGTTCCGTGATAGGTAACAAAGATTAGGGATATGTATTGAGAGAGATAACACGAAAATCTGAGTTAGGTAATTGATATTAAAGACCTGTGTCTTTTCAGGGGTTTCAGGTTAACCATTGGCTGAAGTTCATCGGAATTTTTAAAAAAAGTTAAGGCATTAAAGCGTCAATTATAAGCGTCTACGTATCCAAACATCAAAACTTCCTTAAGCTTTTTTTACTCGTTAAATAGCGGTAGAAGTTCGCAACGACTCGCCTGGATTGGTACCACCTTACCTATTCCCGCCGCCATAACGTCAGTGCTTGCTGTTGATGTGTTTAGAAAGTCTGTAAACTTGCTTTTGCACGAGACCTAACATCCCAGGCTAAGGTTGGCATCGCACCATTACCACCTTTTGTGTCTCTTGGCGGCATGAATTTCTTACCATTAGGAAATCCGTCTGCTTGCCTTCCAATATCATAAAAACAAAAAAATCATGATGATGCTGTCATACACGTTACACGTAGACTTGTAATTTTTAAATTTATTTGGAACTAGCTGTTGCCTGCGGCGTTGCCCGCGTGATTAATGGTTCCACAGGAACATTTTTCGGGATAAAAACTACTATATGTATTAATTTATTTTACCCTCTATGTGTGCCAAATTTCCAGAAAATCGGTTCAGTACTTTTTGGGGGAAGGAGTAATAAACAAACAAACATACAAACTTTCGCCGAGAAATTTTCATTTTTATAATAAAAATAACGTTGCCCGGGATCGGATATGTGCCTGATTCTACGCTTCTCCTACACATAAACTGTAAATGTGCCACATTTCATATCTCCGTCCGCGCAATTTTCGTAAAAAATGGTCGAAAGTTCACGTATTAATTTACTGTAATCAGAGATTGCTTTTTCGTATTTAGCTGTAAAGTATTTATTCTCAAAAATTGTACTGTGTCATTGGCTTTGGTTTTCTTTTTCTGTTTTCTTAATTCTTGTGGTCTAGCGGCCCTTCGGTGAAATTGCGTATTGCGTTTTTAGGGTTCCGCGTTCGCTCTCCGGGTCGGGCAACAACAAAAAATACGAGTATTTAGTATTTTCAATTTCCTAATAAATAACTTTGTCTGGGATTAGATGTGTGCCCGTTTGTTGACAAGATTTCCCACCTATCACATTGTGGGATTTAGCCTCTACCTACTTCTTCGGATATATGGGCGTGAAGATACTTTTTTTAACGAAAACAAAAGAGGAGTTACATGTTTGACTATTTTTTGTGTATGGTTTTTGATTTATCTTTATTTCTATATCGATTTAAAAAAAAACATGATATTTCTTGTCACAGCTCCTTTTTGTGGGTACTGTGTACCTGTCAAAATGTGTGTCCTACCTGTCAAAAATCAAAACATAAAGTTTACAAGAGAAATAGACATAAATGTTATTAATTACCTTCGTGTTTTAATATCAAAAGCGTTACCCTTTCTGGACGTCTCGTTGGATCAGTTTCCAAGGGCTTGTATAAATAGTGGAAGAATAAAGGCTTTCAGCTTTGTATTCTATACAAACACGACAGATAATTAATATAATCTGAATATAGGGTATTCTAGTTAGCTATAGCTTGCAAATTATATCTTAGTACCATTCATAGAATCTATACATGCTATCGTCGGCACTTGTTGGAATTCCATTGTATACACACTTTTTTGAGGTAAAAGCTTTTTCTTTTCTACTACTCTCTGTATTTAATACTTTAAGTTACGCTATAGGAAACCGGTTGGCTGTAGCGGTATTCTTGGTACCCTTCACTTCAGTCACCTTTTGACCCTTACACTTATGAATTTTAAAACGAAATTAAATACGAGTTTCTGTAATAATTTGTTATAAGTTTATATGTATGTATATTTGACCGCCTCGTTGGTCGAGTGGCTAGCCTACTCGCCTAACTATATCGACCAACTGCGAGGCTCGGGTTCGATTCCCGACGGGGGCAGGCATTTGTGTGATGAACATTTAGATGTCTGTATTTCCGAGTCTGGGTGTTTATTAAATTTATTCTGGTATCTATTTAAGTATTTCTATATGTATTAGTATTGTTGACTAACACCCATAACACACGCATATAATTTGCTTACTCTGGGGTTAGATTCAATTTGTGTAACTTGACCAGGCATACTTATTTATTTTTATATAAGTACAATAATTAATACGAATGTCTTGTTTGTTTTATACTGTTATCTGATAAAACACTTTTAATTTGTAGTTTTAGAAAAAAAATATGTTTATGGTCTCTGACGCATTACTGTTTATGGAACATAAAACGCATACTTCTTTAGTTTTTAAAGGATTTAGGACAGATTATATATTTTAAAGGCTTTTCGATTAATTGCACTGACGAACTTCAAATTTCCTATTTTGCAATGGAATTATCTAATTTTTGACCAAAAAGCTTATAACGGCTATAACGGAGTTTATTGTCCACAGACATTTTCACCGCCAGTGCTTAGACCTGTGTTGTATTGTGTCTTATCCCGTATAATGAAACTTACTTTGTCGACTTGAAATTTATTATACATCCGGAACAAGATTTTTGTTTTTGAGTAAAACTTTCAATAAAAACTGTTGTAACTGACTGGTTTTGATATCATCAAACATTTGAAAAAAAGAGAAAATCAGTTTCTCGCATTTCCCGCCACTTTGCATTTATTTTTCTGTCCACCAAATTGTGGTGGTACCATAATAAGTAGTACATTCTGAAAGATAAATTCAGAAATTCTCTATATTTTAGACTTTATTTTGAAAAGAGGAAAATGTGACTAAATCTACGTATTGAATTTGACACATGTATGGACCTAACGCACTATCAGGATCACAAAATTGGTTTAAGCGTTTTTGTCCGAAAATTTTCATGTCAAAGGATTGTCTCACTCTGGTCGTTCAGTTACGGTAAAACGTAATATTTTTGGAAAAGTGGAGCAAGGTCTAGATGTGAGTTGGTACGATATCGATAATATATATGAGAATCGACCATAATCATAATCATAATCGCCTCTGTGGTCTAGCGGTTCAGTTGTTGGACTTGACTGCATGAGGTCCCGGGTTTTAATTCCGGATCGGGCAACAAAAAAGAATTGGATTTTTCTAATTTATAAAAAAATTGCTTGGGATTGAAAACGTGCCCGGTTGGCGACAGGCTTGCCACCTATCACATTGCAGGACTCAGTGTCTTCGGCTTGACGTGGGTGCCCTGGTTGTGCCTCTGCCTACCTCTTCGGGGATATGGACGTGAAGATGCTCTAGACCATAAAACAGTTGACAGGTTTGAAAAATACTGGCTGTAAAAAAAGTTCAATAAAAGGGTGTCACATGAACTCATTGAAAGGAACTTAATGGATCGTGTACTGATTTACGATTCTCTCCTAAGACGTAACGAAGTGGAACCATTTTTACGTGATGAAATAGAAAACAAGCATACGGCTCTCGTAATGGTAAAAGATGCCCGTGGCCTATCCTACTAATATTATAAATGCGAAAGTTAGTGAGTATGTATGTATGGATGTTTGTTACTCATTAACGCTCAAATGGCTGAACGGATTTGTCTGAAATTTGGAACACATATAGATTGTGACCTAGATGGACATATTGGCTACATTTAATTAGGATCGCACAACGGGTTCCTGTGAAAACGCGGATGAAAGCGCAGGCACTGCTAGTGCTTTCTATAGATGATGTAGGTGCATTGGCGTCTTGTGACCGTGTTAGGCCAATTGTGCAAGGGTATACCCTCCAAATCAGAACATGACACTCTCAATAGTATTAGAAGAAGGTAAGGCGGTGAACTCCTACCTGGACGAGTTGCAGCAGGGCATTCCACCAGTAAAATACTTTTTTAAGATATTGATCACAGTAAAGAAAAATGGATTACCTACGATATAATACCTGGAAGCGATTAAGGGTCAGTCAAACAGCACAAAACATTTCGAAACTCGACTTGACTCGTAATACCGTGATGTTGAGTGTGGTGGGATTGGAGGGTATTATTATGAAATTTTACTGACAGGGAAACTCATTTATTGGGATTTCTCTAGACAGCAGTTGATAAGATTTAAGCAAAAAATTGAGAAAAATGCGGCTAAAATTCAACAATAGAAAGGTCTGATCTTTCATCATAACAACGTCTGACCACACACATATTTTGCCACTTAACGAAAAACAAAACAAATTGAATGAAAAGGAATGATTTATCCACCTTATATCCACGATTTCACAAATCCTAAATGTAAATCCGCTTCACATTAGAAATTCCAAAATTTCTCCGAGAACGTAACCACGTCACTAGTATTTATATTAAATGTAAAGTATCTGGATGAGTGCGGTTTTTTTTAATGACATTTCCTGACAATAAAACCTAACTAGCTCGATTTATCTCTCTTAAATGACTAATGAAAATGGTTGGAACCGTTTCCAAAATTCACAAAATATTAAGCAGTTACTGGTCGTTTAAAAGTATCAGACAAACTTTGTAAAATCGCAACTTTAATTGTTATAGAAAAAAATACAGTAGAGTTGTTTGCAAATAAACATTTGTTTTCTTTTTTGTTATTTTTTTTAAACTTTTAACCATGATTCAGTGACAAAATATGCAAAACATGCAACAATATCAATATCAATCTATATGAGAACTTATCCCATGTAAACTATTAAAAATGAATTGTTGATCATTACAACGTATTTTTATTTTTGCACTTGCCTTGTGATATATTGCCCTGGGATAATATTCCATAAATTTTAAATAAAGAAAAAATGTCAAATCCTGTCTGGGGCGAAATTTTTTCTTTCTTTAAAATTTATGGAATATTGATCATTACTTAAACACCACTAGTTGGGTCTTTATCGAATTTAAATAAAAAGACAAACCCGAAAATATGCACTTTGAGAGAAAAAAAAACACATTTTAGTTATGTAAATATAAATTTTCACAACTAAAATTATACAATAAAACAAAGACCCTCCTTTATAGGAATGCGTTAAAAATGGAATATTTTTTTTAATAATTGGTTGTTCATAGAAAATTAACACTTACTTGAACTTCAAATCCAAAACCACGTTCATTTTTAAACACAAAAAAAACAATTACGTGAATCCGCGAACTTGTGAACTTTATCCCGAAAGCGACCGTCACACTCTGGGCCGAAAACACAACTAACTGAAACGGAAGGGAAAGCTCTTATATACGTTTCAGGAAAGCTTTTTCAAAGCACCTGTTGAATCTAACAAAGCTTCGAGAACATTGAACAAAAACAAAAAGTTCATTAAATGTTGAAAGCTAGTATTTATTTTGTGCTTTAATTTGGAATGGTAGAAATCATGTTGTTCTTTTGTAAACATGGATATCATAGCTTTTGTTTGTTATTCATAACTGTTGTATGCAAACAAAAACAATTGCCTTTATTTTAGATATCGGTTATTTTCTTTAAGTAAAACAGATTCTCTGTTTTTAACCGATTTGAAAAAACAAGGAGTTTCTCGATTCGGCCTGTATGTTTTTTATGTACATTCGATACGATTTCTGAAGGGGTTTACCTAATTCTTTTTTTGTTCGATGCGGAATAGTTTCGAATTGGTCCTACAAAAAATTTGGTGCAAGTAGGCCCAATCATTTTTATTTTATGAGCATTTTTTATCTACTTTCACCTATCCCGATGCTTATTTTTATTTTATTAAATCATACTAGCAATAAACTAAAAAGCTTTAAATAAAAAGAACTACCTTAAAAAACCGACTTCACAACTAAAAAGTAAAATAATTAGTCCTCAAAAAGTATACTTCAGAATAAAAATGCTAGTGTTCTTAATTCGCATAAAATTTATAACTGCAAAAATTGTTTATGTTCTGGTTCCACATAAAAATGTTTAGTATAAGACAGACAAGTTAAGGTCCTGGTTGTTGGAAGTTTGTTTGGCCATTTCTTCTTCTAACTAGCTAGGTTTTAAAATGACGGTTGTATACGGTAGATAAGCTTTATCTTATACATACCATTTTTATTTTTTTTTGATAAATAATAAAACTGGTTAGAAATATAAATAATTGCTTAAAAGTTAAAATAAGTATATAAGGAAATAATATTTGTTTTTGTATATATTATAATATTTGTCCACCAAATTGTGGTAGAATAATAGTAAGAATTAAAATCAAATATTTTTTAACATCTTATTAATATACATCTTCCGAAATTATTTTTCTTTAATTTGATAAAATGCGTTCACGATAGATGCTATGACCAAGGAAAATAGGAATTAATATTAAATGTTTCTTAAATTAGACAAATTAATATTAAATGTTCATTATTTTTTAATTTTTAGTTTTGGAGTCGGTTTTTTTAACGTAGTTAGTTTTTGTTTAATATGTTTTAGTTTACTGCTGACATAATTTCATTTAATAAAAATACACAGTACCGGGATAGGTAAAAGTAGAAAAAAATGCTTATAAAATAAAAACTACTTAATGTTCGTACCTGAATCAATTTTTATGGGACCAAATATGATAATATTACATTATATTTTATTTTTATTTTATTTGTCGCCTCTGTGGTCTAGCGGTCCGGGTGTTGGACTTGACTGCATGAGGTCTCGGGTTCGAATCCCGGGTCGGCCAACAAAAAGGAAATTGGATTTTTCCAATTTTCTAATAAAAAAAATGTTGGTCGGGATTGGAAATGTGCCCGGTTGGCGATAGGCTTGCCACCTATCACATTGTGGGACTTAGTGTCTTCGGCTAGTCGTGGGTGCTCTGGTTGTGCCTCTGCCTACCCCTTCGGGGATATGGGCGTGAAGATACTTACTTACTTACTTATATTTTATTATATTTATGATTTTTATTCTGTATCAAAAAAAAATAATTACGTAAATCAGTGTAGAAACCTCGGCGAAATAAAAAAGTATAGGCTGAATTGAGAACCTCCTCCTTTTTTTCAAAGTCGGTTAAAAAGTAACATAACTCTCTATCTTTACATAAAAAAGCAATATCAATGTTTCTTTGCGACATGAAAGAAACAAACACTTGTCGCATGTATATAGGTTATGTAAAAAGACGTGTAAGTTTTTTTTCAATAAGTTTATACTCTCAATGCGTAAATACAAATTTACTTTAAGTTTAGTTTTTTTTATTTACTTGTTTTACTACTTTTTATGTTGTATGTAAGTGTAACAAATAGTATATATTTTGTTTACTTGCTTGTTCACCAGGTCTACTTCTTTTATTTATTTAATGTCCTTTTACAGGTAGACTAGAAGAAATTTATTTCAACAAAAGCTCGCCTTTGTTTCATACATACTTTGTTTCACTTACTTTTAAGTACATTTTGTGATATGCGTGTAATAGAGTTAATAATAATAATTAAAAAAAAAACAAAACCATATAGTGTGACCATTTTTAATTACCATTATAAATTATTTTAAACTAGCCTGGTGACTTCATTCCACCCGTTCAGTTTGTATGGGAAAAATTAAAAATGTTGTTTTTCCTGGTTTCTTATTATACTTCAATTATTATATTTCAAAATTCATACATTTTCATGTATTGACATCTCCCTCAATAATATCAACATACCTGTACGAAAGTTAATGGATTGTGAAGTATAACTCAAACAAACAATTTAAACTATTTGGTCTAGAGAGGGAGGTTGATGAAGTCCCGGGTTCAGACAGCCAGAAATGTGTATAATTAAATTTCGTAATAAAACAACACTGTTTGCTGGTTGTACCTCGACCACCATTTCGAAATAACGGGCATAAATTTATTATAACTAAAAAACCCGTTACAAAAGAATACGTTGAAAAATGACGACGACGACGACGTTAAAAAAAAGAAGAAAATATTTCAAAACTAGCTTCCGCCCGCGACTCCGTCTGCGCGGATGTCGGTCATCGCGTGATAAAACTGCAAGATTAAGATAATTTTTTTACGTATTTTTCCAGGATAAAAAAGGTGTGTGTGCGATTCACACACAAAAGAAGAGATACTTCAGTAAATCGACAAAAGAATGAGATGAATACATATTTGTGTCTCTTACCTGAAACCACCCGTTTTGAAATTACGACGATTCTAAAGAAGTTTCACTTCAAAAGTATCCCATTTTATGCCTAGGACAATAAGGTATAATTATGCCAAGTTTCATCGTAATCGAAAAGTTAGTTTTCACGTGATGCCTGAACATACAGACAAAATTCTTTTTTAATCACATAATATTTGGGCTTGGTATCGATCCAGTAACACCTCCTGGTATTTATTTTTTCAATATTTATAATGTACAGAATTAACCCTTCTACAGATTTATTATATGTATAGTTCAAAAAGAAAAATATCTTCACTTTAAATTTATTCCTGCTATATTTTTTTAATGAAAGACAATGGTACTGCGGGCTGATTGAGTTCAGACCATCAGCGTATAGACTATTGAATGATCCACGTTGTAACGCTCCTAAGCTGGGCTACTCTTGCTAAAGAGTATTTATACTGCTAGGCTAATATTACAGACCTGGGGGCTGATTCCGTATCTTTTTAGTGATAGTCACCAACAGAAATGTAACGGAGATAGCAAATACAAAACATGTCATTTGACAGTTATTTGGTGTGCACTTTACCCAATCACTAAAAAGATACTAGCCCTGCTGATCTTTTAGACCAGGGTCGATAATTTTTAAAACCAAATAAAATAGTAGTAGGATGAAACCCATTAGAAAAGGAGGAGAATATGGTCAAAATGAAAGGAAAAATAAATTACGGTCGATCCGAGTTCGGGAAGTGGGAGGGAGGGGGGGTTTAAGGGTAAAAAATGGTTTATCTTGATTTCCGGCAAAACTAAAAGTCCTATCGAAAAAAGTCACATGGCAAAGTTGTAGGTAGTAAAAAGATCTAAAACTTTTGTCTTAACACTTTTTTCACATAACCCCAAAATTTATGTGAAAAATTCAAAAAACCAAGTTTTTGGTTTTTTATTTTTATCTTTTACAAAAATTTCTTTTTTTTACGAAATTTGGTGAAAACTTACCTTTTTATGTCCCAAATACGCTGTAATTTATTTGATTAAAAATATTTATTTTTTCACCTTATTTTGAATTAATATTGAAAAAACACCCTAATTTTCAATCGAAAACTCATCCGTCAAAATATCAGCTTTTTTCAAAAAGTTGGTATGTTTTCTGTTCCTTAAAATCTCTACTTTTCGATGGTGAAAAAAAAATATATGTTACTATAGTAAATCTTCACAGAAAATGCAAAAAATCGAAAAAAACTCGAATTCGATTTTTTTTAATTATCATAAATAATTCATTTCAAAAATGTGATTGTTGCAATTTGTTTTAATTAAAAAGTTGATTTATTCAATGCTAATTACATTTATGTCATAGAAAATCTCATTATTTAAAAATATAAATGTAAATCGTACAATTAAATGTAGATACTTTATTATGATTACGTTATTCATTACAATATTTTTAACAGATTAATCTTATGATTCATAACTGTTAGTACAACATTTTTGGCAAATAAACAATTACAATTAGTATTATTATTATTCATATGCAGATTCGAAAAGTTTTTTTTTTTTAAGTAAACTTGTCACAATTATCTTCAAGAAACTAAGCGTGCACGTGTATTTTTATAAACGATGTTGTATGTATATTGTACTGTATTTTGAATACTGGTTAGGCTAACGGTTGTAACAGCTGCTACGAAATAGTAGGTATGTATGTAGTAAGACCCGAACTCGCCTAGCCCCTTCCTTCTCTTCCTTCTCAATGAAATACCTTTTGATAGGCTACTATTTTTCGTAGGTAACTCAGGTATATAATTTTTCTTAAAATAGTTATAAATAGACATCTACGCATATAATTTAAAGAATATTTTCTCAACTGACAAAATTATTTCTGACAACTTTCTCAAAATATTGTAAATGTCTTATTAAATATTAATTTTATTAACTTATTTGTTTGTTAATTATAGTAGTATATTCTTATTTGCAATTTTTTTATCAATGTAACATGTAATCTAATGTTATTCGAGCAATTAAAGTGTTAATTTTGATAAATAGCTCAAAATTTTTTATAAAAATTAAAAAAAAATTGAATTCGAGTTTTTTTCGATTTTTTGCATTTTCTGTGAAGATTTACTAAAGTAACATATATTTTTTTTTCATCATCGAAAAGTAGAGATTTCAACGAACAGAAAACATACCAACTTTTTGAAAAAGCTGATATTTTGACAGGTGAGTTTTCGATTGAAAATTAGGTTATTTTTTCGATATTAATTCAAAATAAGTTGAAAAAATAAACCATTTTTAATCAAATAAATTACAGCGTATTTGGGACATAAAAAGGTAAGTTTTCACCATATTTCGTTAAAAAAAAGAAATTTTTGTAAAAGATAAAAATAAAAAACCAAAAACTTGGTTTTTTGAATTTTTCACATAAATTTTGAGGTTTTGTGAAAAAAGTGTTAATACAAAAGTTTTAGATCTTTTTATTACCTACAACTTTGCCATGTGACTTTTTTCGATAGGACTTTAAGTTTTGCCAGAAATCAAGATAAATCATTTTTTACCCTTAAACCCCCCCCCTCCCACTTCCCGAACTCGGATCGACCGTAATTTATTTTTCCTTTCATTTTGATCATATTCTCCTCCTTTTTAATGGGTTTCATCCTACTACTATTTTATTTCACTTTTTATTAATTTTAAAAGCTTCTACCCTAGTCTATTTAGCCTGTTTTTTAATCTCAGAGACTGAATTGACAGATGAAATAATAATACCTGATTTTTATGTGTAGTGCTGCACAATGATACCGATTGTTTGAAACGTAAGTTTATGTCAATTTTTCAAAAAAGAAAAACCAAATTTTGTTTGATACTGCAAGCCTAAATTTGGATTGATGTCATTTTAACCGATATCGCGAAAAAGGAGGAAGTAACAATATGTTCGATTTTCGACTCTTTATTTCTTTCGACTTATATTTCTTTGTGTATGTTTACTGTATGTTAATAGATTTTCCGGCATTTCAGAATCGGTTTCAAATATTTTTATTTAAAACAGTGCACTTCAAAGGTATCTTGCATAATGTATTTAGAAGACAGAATAATGAATGAATGCTCGGGATTAATTGCTCCTCATGCCAATCTCTACAAATCATATATGTGACAAACTTTTATAAATTAGATTAATAAGAAAAAAGACAAGCCTACTGAATTTCTTTCGCCGGATCTTCTCAGTGAGTGGTCGCATTTTGATCCGGTGGTAGTTTTTAGAATTTCATAGACGCGTCACAAAAATCTTGGAATAAATAAATTTAAATTTAAATTAGCAATATTACCACCAAGTCTGTAAGTCCAGGAAAATACTGAATTTTTGGTGTAATTAAACGAGTAATTATTGAAGTAGGTATTGAGCAATTTTGACTTTAATTAGTTTCTGTATTATATCCGTATATTGATTATATCTGTAAAATAAATAATAAATAATAAATACGTATTTGAAAATACATTTTTCATAAGATTTAGTGAGAATATAAATAAGGACATGTATTAACCTACAAGTATAACCTATTCATTTTGTTAAAATACCGTGTGTATTCTTATTTTTAGCGTAAGTCATAAAAATCGGTAACAGATTTTATAAACATTTTCCGACAATGGCACGTCACTATTTATGAATCGCAAAAAACTGACAACATTGCTATTGTCAATTTAGTCAACCTCTGAAATTAAAAAACAGGCTTAAAGATGTGAGTTTCCTCTGTCAGGATAATTGTCGCTTATAATGTACCTACTACAGGACTTTACTATATATAGCAATTTAAATATTTTTGAGCCCTGTTTTATTAGCGTTACCAGTTTGTTTGCGAAAAGTAGAGTATAAATCCGACATAAAGTAGTTTTTCTTTTATTAAAATATGCGAAAAAACATCCAATTAAATTCGACAGGAAGTACCACAAAAATTTAATTTGAGAAGCTAAATTGATTCGTGATTTCTTTATAAGGAGAATTTATTTTTTATGAATCTTTCCTTTAGAAACTGTATTTGATAATAATTAAACTGAATTCATCGAAATTTCTTCGAAATTTTGTGATTTAAATTGGGAAATTCAAACCATTCCATTCACTGTTTATCTTTAAGGTAGACTTTCAAATAAAGCTTAAGTAGCGCCATTAATACCGTTTTATTTTTTAATAATGACGACAAACTAATTGGGGTACAGTAGCATCGTTATGGCATAGATTAGTTTGGCAATCACCCGGAATATACATAAATACACCCCTGCTTGATCAGTAAGCAAGGTTTACATATGAATTCTTTAAATAATACAGATGAAAGATTGACTAAGCAGATATACAATGTGAATGTGGATGGATGAGGTACCTAGGGAGATCAGACCACTCGGATATTATCTCAGGGTAATGTCAAGAGTCTCTGAAATGAAAAGTGTAATTAATGTGTAGGAATCCAGACAGATTTGGCCTTGGGACTTGGCGTGAAGATATATATGTATGTATGTATGTATGTATGTATGTATGTATGTATGTATGTATGTAATGTAACGGTCCTATAATTTTGAAATATATTGTTATAAATATTTAGCAACAATTTTTTAAATAAATATTTTTGTTTCACGTATAGTTTATTTATATTGCTTTCAGTGAGCACCAAAAAAACTTGGTCTTTTGGTGATGGCGATACTAAAGCCAACCCTGATAATGAACTAACGGCCAATATTAATAATCAATCCTAATCCAAAACTCGCTGTCCAAGATTGATATTTTGATCCATTTTTATGTTATCGCTTGCCAATAACATATCTGTGGACAGAATAAATATGGCAATTAGGTATGGGATAGGCCGGCGGATACGCAATTATCTAGATTGCTTGAAATCCATTAGATTGAGATACATTATTAACATTGGCCGTAAGTTAATAGACGATGCCTTATTCGACCGTAGCTGCAATAAACGCATTGCAAGTAATGTAGAATTCATATGAATAAACTTTTAAATAACCAAAGTAAACAAATCATATGCGTTTATAACTTTATTATGTTAAAGTAAAGTTTAACTGTAGTATGTATTTTAAGGATCTTTTAGCCTACAGGGCCGGCGCTCTGTCATTGTCACAGTGACTGTACTCACGTTTGCTTTGAAAGTCTGCCTTTAATATTTCACAGATAAAGCTTTTGTTATATTTAGTGTACCGTTACACAATAGGTGTTTATGAAAGTTTTACCATCATTAAATAGACTGAGTCCTAGCGTATAAGGCGGTGATTGGTATGTTTTCTTAAACCTTATTCATGTGGGACACAAAATTGGTACTTGATCGCGTTGAAATTTTTATTAATTGCCGCCGGATTTTAAACGATGCAACTCACTATGATGGTCCAACGGAAGAAACTCAAAGTGTCTGACTTTTTTCAAAACTAACCGTAAAATTATAAACTAGAGAAAAATACAAGTTTACATATACACATTTATATGCAGGTATACACTTACTTAACCACTATTTAAATATAAATCATTGACTGTGGTTAAACTGACAGCAACACCTGTTCTGCTATAGCCGCTTAAGCGATGATATTTATATACTTACATTTTGTTAACCATCATTCGAACATAAATCAGTGACTGTGGAAAAAACTGATAGAAAAACCAAAAGGAGCAATTACTAGGTTTGCATCCAAGTCACAATAATCTTCCCCGGGGGCTCCTGCTAACCGCGGATAGCTAGCACTCCCGCTGAGACAAGAATTGAACCCGTGAAAATGTTAGTTGCGTTGCATTATTGCGTATTGCGATCCTTCAGGGGAAGAGTGGCATGAGCGGTCACTCTAGATGTGTGGACGATCGGAATTAAAGTAAATAAGATAGTTTCAGGAGAAAAAAGTTATTTTATTATGGTCCGACTCAACGTCAAGCTCATTTTCATCCTCTGACTCATTGCTACGCAAAAGTGGCAGCCATTTTGCAGTACTGATAAAGTTGAGATACGTTTTTGCATTTGTTTTATTTATAAGTGTTTAATATATTATATACATACATACATATCTTCACGCCAAGTCCCTTACGGGGTAGGCAGAGAGTATCGAGTGCCAGACCTCACGATCCTGACAAACCTGTCTTGCTTCCTTCACATTCATTACCCTTTTCATACAAACACGCCGGTTTCGGAGACTCTTGACACCACCCTCGGATAACATCCGATTGATCTGATCGTGAAATGTCAGCCTTGGTCTCCCCGGGTACCTACATCCATCCACATTCGCATTGTATATCTGCTTTGTCAATCTTTCATCTGTCATTCTTTCCACATGCCCGAACCAGCGGAGCATGCCCTTTCGCATTTTAACATATTATTATTTATGAAAGTATATAAACAATTGATTACTATACTATAAGATATATCGCCTATCCACGATTCAAGATTACCCTAAACTACTACAAAATCAAATAATATTTCTATTTAGTAAAGAAAATTAATAAGTTTAAGTGAACTAAAACAAAACTTATTCATCTAAAAAGTATTAAACGATGAAATTCTGTTAAAAAAAATTTAAAATGTAATTCATTGAACACAACCATTCCGTAAGGAGCCGATCACTCGTCTGGGGCCCCGCGTGGTCGGTAGACTATAGTGTTATTTTAAAACTGCGATATCTTCTAAGACATTCATTTATATCAAATGCTGTAAGGGTAAATTTTGTTTAAAATGAAATACTTGTGATGGGTAACGTATTTATTTGGATAAAGATTAATATTACGTTTAAAAAACAGCTTCACAAATAATGCACAATTTTAAGACAATTTTTTTAGTGAGTATAAAGAAGGTTATATTGAGCCAACCTTAAAATGTAGAAATATGCTGTCGCTGACTTTGTTTAGAACTTTTAAAGGGAAACAATTCCGTTTTACATGATTTTTGCGAAACTTTAACCGTATACGCAGCTTAAAAACTTCTAGACTCGCGTCGGGTCACGTGACCTGATCGAAAATTTGTTAGACTGATGGAGAGTAAACAGCCTGTTCGGCGTCAAAGAGGAAGTATCCCTCTCTCTTTCCACGGCGCGGCGAAAATACGCCTGCGCCTGCTGTTTCGTTAAGACTTCAGAGAGCTTGCTCCAATGTTCATGTTATCATGTTTGTGTACGATAGCGTAATAAATGAGGATTGTATTATACCACATAAATGGTAGTAGGTAGGTACTTTCATACTGATAACTAAAGCAATTCGTGTAGTATTATCCCCCAACCATTCCAAAATATCAAAAATGCACAACTTTAATATTCAAGTTTTCAACTCTGCTAGAACTCCCGGAGTGCAACTCGTCGTTTTTTTTAAGTACCTATTCTACATTGCTGCTCTGCTCCTATTGGTTTTGACTTGATGATATATAGCCTAAAGCCTAAAAACGAGAGAAATTTAACGAACGTTAAATGGGCCATTTAGCACTGAAATAACTTTTAAAATCAGAAAAGTAGTTCCTGAGATTAGCGCGTTCAAGCAAACAAATAAACAAACAAACTCTTCAGCTTTATAAAATTATTACAGATATATACATGTATTGTTGACTATTACCAGTTACATAAGATATATAAATCTAGAGACATAGTTTACTATATTTTACTAAGTCTCTAGATTTCTTAGTACAAAACATTCAATAAAGCACTGCCCCAAGCAGAGTTTCTGTATAAAACGGTCTCATCTTCTATTACAATAGCAAAAGTCAGATCTTTATTTCAAAACTCGATAACTGGAATTTCTTCGATCTTCAATGAGTTTTATTTCAACTTTGATCGTAAAATAATGTAAGCTCAGGAAAAATGCATACCTAATATCGACTTCAATTTCATTTCTGTTGCCTAGAAGTTAAAAAATACGCATTACTAAGTATAGCTTAAAAACTTCTCGGTGGACCTGTATGGGACCACTTCTTGACTCATGACCTAACTTATAAACAAACAATGATTAAAATGATAATAAAACAGTCCGCATCTATCATGGGGAATGTTCTGAGGAGTTGTTTGGCTTAATTCCAGCCGCTGATTTCCACCTTAGGACTTCGCGACAGAGTTTAAAGTATCATGCCCACCATCTTGATACGTGGCGATCTACAACTGTGCGATTCCGAAGATATTTCTTACCTCGCACAACATCTTTGTGGAATCAGTTACCGAGGGCGGTATTCCCAAACAATTATGACCTGGGGACCTTCAAGAAAAGAGCGTACTCATTCCTTAAAGGTCGGCAACGCATTTGTGATACTCCTGGTGTTGCGGATGCCCGTGGGCGGCGGTGATCACTTTCCATCAGGTGACCTAGTTGCACATTTGCCTCCTCTTATAAAAAAAAAGTGATACTCTCTTTCGTTTTCGGAACTTCTAAATTATTTCTTTCGTGTTGCTGTGTAACAATTTGTTCTTACTAAAATAAAAACGATTTTGTTTAACATAACCATAAAAGTATATAGGCAGCTTAGGCAACTTTAAAATCTGCGTATGTAAATAAAATAAAGTTTTATTAGTTACGTTTTTTGTTACTCAATATTTTATTTTTCCATACAAACTGAACGTCTGAAACAAAGTTTGCCAGGGCAGCTAGTAGTTCCAAGCGGTAGAAAAAGTAGACGTCTTATTTCATTCAATGAGACAGCATTACTTAAAACAAAGATAATTCTAGATATAGTCATTTTAGACAAAAATAACCGATACCATAACATAACCATAAAAGAATTTATTAAGAGTATCATTTTAACTAGGCAACTTTAAAATCTGCGTATGTAAATAAAAGAAAGTTTTGTTAGTTACGTTTTTTTATTACTCAATATTTTATTTTTTCCATACAACCTGAACGGCTGAAACAAAGTTTGTAAATAAAAGAAAGTTTTGTAAGTTACGTTTTTTGTTACTCAATATTTTGTTTTTTCCATACAAACTGAACGTCTGAAACAAAGTTTGCCAGATCAGCTAGTAGTTCCAAGCGGTAGAAAAAGTAGACGTCTTTTTCCATTCAATGAGACAGCATTACTTAAAACAAAGATAATTCTAGATAATATAGTCATTTTAGACAAAAATAACCAATACCTTAACATAACCATCAAATTATTTATTAAGAGTATCATTTTAACTAGGCAACTTTAAATCTGTGTATGTAAATAAAAGAAAGTTTTGTTAGTTAAGTTTTTATTAATCAATATTTTATTTTTTCCATACAAACTGAACGGCTGAAACAAAGTTTGCCAGATCAGCTAGTAGTTCCAAGCGGTAGAAAAAGTAAAGGTCTTATTCCATTCAATAAGACAGCATTACTTAAAACAAAGATAATTCTGGATATAGTCATTTTAGACAATGACTGGTCAAAGCCTTTGACAACATCACCGTGTAAAATTTAGTTTTGACTCAAAGTATTCTTACTTAGTAACAAGCAACAGTGTTTTTCAACATCAAAAGAGCTGTCTGGTTATTCTGTTACATCCCTATTTTCCAACACAAATTACTATATTGCAGTTAACGCTACATTTAAACAACACAGTTTTCAGCCAGTTTTATACGTTGAGCTAAATCGCTTAACAAAGATCTGGTTTCTGCCTGTCGGTTGGTTTCAGTAAGAGAGCAACGAGTTGTAATTTTGTACCGCACTATGTAAGTGCATGCGAAGTCGTTTCATAAGTAAAATACAAATAAAGTAGTAGTAGTAGTAGTACTAGATGAATTTCTATATTATAATGTAAGTATGTGTAGTGATTAAAGAGTTGGTCCCTGAAATTGTTTTTACAGTAACTTCAAGCCCATATCCCCGCAGAGGTCGGTTGAGGAAGATCCAGGGCACTCACGACCTGATGAAGATACTAAAGCCCATAATGTGGTAGGTTGCAAGCCTATCGGTAACCGGGCACGCAATCCCGGGCAACGATGTTAGAAAACTGAAGGTAAATATTTCCTTTATTTTCTTATTGCCCGACCCGGCAGTTACCCGGCAATTTTTTGGTGATCGATCCCGAGACCTCAAGAAGTTTTTCTGAAGTCAGATCGCTGGTCATAGAGGCTTTTTTATAAGTGCCAGGTAACCAAACATGGCAGATCGGTATTATAAAGCACCGAAAAGACTAAAACTGTCATCCTTAAAAATCAAATATTTATTAGATCTGATTTTATCCCCTGATTCTATTTATCTGATTTTATTTAATTGTTAATTAGACGGCTAATAAATAAAATCCATTTACTGATTACCACAAGCAAAATATTGATTACTAGCAGTTTCACGCAGCTTCGCCTGCGTAACTTGGCTTCTACTATAACGATTTGGATGAAACAAAGCCTATGTCACTCGTGGACAATGGTGCTTTCGCTTTCTTTTGCTATGGCTTTCGCTATGGCTATTAGGGTTATTATGGCTATTATGGCTATATAGCTTTCGAATGGTGAAAGAATTTTTAAAATCAGTCCAGTAGTTTTTGAGCCTATTCATTACAACCAAACAAACAAACAAACAAACAAACAAAATTTTCCTCTTTATAATATTAGTATGATTGCCTGCGTTAAGGATAGCGCCCACTGTTGACAGGGCGGAGCGTGTCGGGTCGGGGAGCATCGTATTGAATAGTACACTTAGGCGGGCCGGGTCACATCGTATCGGCGGATTTTTGTAACTCTGTACCAAATAAAAGTGTAGAAAAGGAGAATAGCCACTTTATTTAAAAAAAGTCAAGTATGGCAAGTGTATCCTCTAGCATTTGTTATACAAATCTTTAGCTTTCAAATGTCATTAGCACCCTTCATTCACATTAATTATATCGTTTTTAATCTCCTCTTTGATGACTGTGGACCTTACAGAGGACGGCCCGGCAAAATGTGCTTAGCCCCACAAAAAATGTATAAAAGCGATCTAGGAGAATTATAACGATGTGATGCGCCAGGACCCGTCCAAATGTGCGCTATCCTTTAATCGACTATTCAACGTAAAAGTGTTAACCTACGTAGTTTTGTTAAGATTGTTACAAACAAAGTAATCGGAGAACATTTGTAAAATTAAAAAAATCTATAACCCAACAAAACCTATCGATTATTACGATATTGCGATATACTCCGTGTTTCTTTTAAGTTTAAGGCCATCTGCCTTTCTGCCACGCACCTCGTAAAAGGCGATCATTGGATAAATATATCTTTAACAATTATACTTCTAGTGGTAGACGGCTGTGCAGCAACTTGCCCGGGTAGGGATCCACCGCCTTACCAAATTCCTGCCGGCATGACTCCTTCATGTTCCGATCCGGCGGGTTTGCGTATTAAGTAGACTTGCATAATAGGCCTCACACCTCAGCCACAGGACAGCTACGCACCCACGACATCTATTGTGTCTATAGTCCACGAGTATATCTTACCAGTATGAGAGCCGCGTGCTTGATCGCTAAATTCTCACACAAAAATAAATAAAACCACCTCAATTACGTCAACTTTTAAACAAAAATACTGCATCGAAATCGGTCAATCCGTTCAAAAGTAATGATATCATAGGCAGACACCCATATAGACATACATACCCTTTTTGTGACTATAAAAATAAGGCATTCCGGTTTTCGTTAAACAATGAGTAAAAAATAATAATTAAAATAATAGTTGTATGGACGGAAGGGCAGTTTTTGGCTGTTCGACTAAGGAACCCTAAAGACGCTTATTTAGGGAATTAGATAAAGGATAAAACAACATTAAGCTTTTAAGTCAGCGGTTAGTTCCTTTTAGCACCTTTTGCACCTGTAATATTAACGTAGTCTAAGTTCAAGTATATTTACTTACTTGCGAAATTCGCCTGCTTATTTGCTCTTAATATATTATTACTACTAACTGTCATTGGGAACTTATGAGACAGGTATTTAAATTTTAAATTTATGTTTTATAATTTGTTAATATTTATTTTATTAAGTACTAACATGATTAAATAAGTAAATATAATAAAATAAAAACGGTAGTACAAGTACAGTCGGTTCCGCAGTTTTCAAGTAACAAGGATCGTGAAAAGTCCGATTTTTTATACTAAACTCATGTAAAAATTAAGCTTAATAAGTTTATATGAAAAATTAAATTTAAATAAGTTTCCAATCCGGATAAAAACCGTTATGTAAAGAGAATGTGACGCGTGAGTTCAAAGAGACAGAAAAATAAATCTAGTAAATTTGCTCTGGTCCAGTTTAATCCGCTTTTGTCCGGTTTAATCCAATTAACATTGCAGAAGTTCCAGAGATTTATGCAGAAATCCAAATCCAGCTTGATCAGTGATCGTTAAGGTTATTATTCCTAGCTTTTATATAAAAGCCTCGTTAGAATTAACACTATTTACAGTTGACATTCGGTAAAACTTCATTGTTAATGTTTTTAACATAAAATAGGATATAAATGATCTAGTTTCTATTGAAATATTTTGAATAAGTTTCAATATTAAGATATTTGTATGTGTGTATGGCCCAATGTCCGGTTTCGATGCACAAATGTTGTTTTAATTCTTAATAAATTTTTTTGTGAAACAATAAATCTAGGCTTTGTATTCCTCCTAGTTAGTATTATATCGTAATTGTCGTAAGAATTACATCTAGCTTAATTACTAAACACTCTCATAACCCCAGTGCCCATCATAATAGTATTCTGATTTGGTAAGTCTAGACAGAAATTGTATTTAGGTACAGAAAAATCATTGCTGCAAGAAATGAAATCTAGCTTGAATGTTAATATAAGCCTTTGCTACACATCTGTCATGCTAAGTGAGTAGATCCGATTTTCTTTAAAAACTTCCTCATGCTATTCAAAATTGATACTTTAAACGTTGGCTTTTTAGTTACTCTTGGGCGTAGATGTAATAAAGTCATGTTGTGAAGTTAGCAATGTCTTTAGGGTTCTATACATCGAAGGAAAACAGAGAACCCTTATAGGATCACTTTGATTTCTGTTCGTCTGTCTATCAAGAGCATTTTCTCCGAAACACGTCAAGGTATAAATCAGATTTTTTTTACTAAAAACTCAAGTGTACTCTTCCGTGAATCTCTAAAAAGTCAAGCTTCTTATCCAACGCAATCAAAAGATACAGCTTTTTATGCCGCAAATGGAATGAAGCAACACTCGGTGCGCGAGTCCAAATCGCAATTGGTCGTTTTTGAAGTGAAAATTTCTTTAGTGGCGTTGAACACTTTTTTTGGAATGGGTTAAAACTTCTAAACTCGCGTCATTACACGTGACCTGATTGAAAATTTGTAAGACGGCGCAGGGCCCTTTACGCGAATGTTTGTGTTGTCATGTTTGTGTACGATAGCGCAATAAACGAATATTGTATTCTACCACATAAATGATAGTACTTTCATACTGATAATTAAAGCAATTCGTGCAAAATTATTCACTCACCATTTTTAAATATCAAAAATGCACAACAATAATGTTCAAGTTTTCACTTGTGCCGGCACTCCAGGAGTGCTACCCGATCTTTTTTTTATTACTGGTTTTTGTTACCTAGATTCTTCGAGAAGCCATCTGAATTCATATAAATTATGGAGTGAAGCTTTCTTGCTATGCGTTTGTTGTTGTCTTGACTATTTTTCTTTTGAGATATTCATAATGGACAGAATTAACTTTCCATAGTTTTATTGTATTTTGTTGTCTATATAATTCAAAAACAACATTAATAACAAAACGCAAAAACGGCTACTCATCTTCAACTTTTTATGGAAAAAATAAGTGAGAAAATTAAACAATATTACAAAATAAATATACAGAAAAACGCTTTAATTGTTCCCAAATTAACGTTAAAAGCCCGACGGTACAAAGTTCTCCGGAACGGGCTAGTACTTATATGTATAGACATTATCTTTGAATATTCTCATGTAGATAAATAATAAATAATAAATAAATAAATATCCCTGGACAAATCACACGAATTGAATCTAACCCCAAAGTAAGCAAATTATATGCTTGTGTTATGGGTGTTAGTCAACGATTCTAATACATAGAAATACTTAAATAGATACCAGAATATATTTAATAAACACCCAGACCCGGAAATGCAGACATCTAAATGTTCATCACACAAATGCCTGCCCCCGTCGGGAATCGAACCCGAGCCTCGCGTGTGGTCGATGTAGTTAAGCGTGTACGTTAGCCACTCGACCAACGAGGCGGTCAGGCGGTAGATTATTAATTAGTATTCATTATCCTTTGTACATTGATAATAAAGAATATTGTTTATATTTAGTTGTTAAAATTAATATAAACCCTTTATTATCTTTACAAATGTATAATTTTCATAAGTTGTAATCAACTTTAATTAGGGCTATGTTAATTGAAGGTAATGTTTACCATTGTTTTAGTTAAACAAAGGTATTGTTTACTGAAGGGAACTTGTTTTTATATAGCTTTGTTTGAAACATTAATTCCGTCCAATGTTGTAGTATAAATTTTTATTTTACATTTTTGTTCATGGCCTGTAGTTATAAAGTAAAGGAGTTTTTATATATAGGGAAAATATATATTCTAATAGTAGATCCACATCGTCAATAATCAGGTAATATGTTAAGAGTGCGGTGTCAATGTTATTATATATACCTAAAGGAGTGATATAAATATTTATCTAAAAAAATCCCGATCACATCAGCTTTCAAACAAAAAAATCCGCATCGAAATCGTTCTATTACTTTAGGAGTTATGGTGCCACATACAGATACACGGCAAATGTATAACATCTGTCTTCCTGACAGGCAGCTTGTAAAAGGCGAGCAAAGGCTTACCGATACTAACACCGTGACATCTGACTAGGTGGTAGAGTTTCGCAGCGACTCACCCGGATTGGTACCACCGCCTTACCTATTCCTGCTGTCATAACGTCATGACGTGTTCCGGTTCGGAGTGTAAGGTAGCCGGTAAATTTACTTTTGCTTGAGGCCTAACATCCCGGCCTCAGGTTGGCAACGCATCATTACCAGATTTGGTGTCGCTGGGCGGCGGAAATTTCTTACCATCAGGAAATCCGTCTGCTTGTTGGCCTTACAATATCATAAAAAAAACTTTAACTGTGTCTTTATCCATTATGGTTAGGGGGTTGAAAATTGTGTCTTAAATATTTCTTTTGACTTTGGGATAATTAAATATGTATCTGTGAAAGTGTCTGACTGCTGAGGATACTTCTTTTCTAAAATGAAGTGTCACGTACAATTTATCAAAGCTTAAAGGTCACACGTTTTGACAGACGCAAGAGGTACCGAGTTGACGTGAATGGATGACCTGTTTTCTTATATCGTTTTTAAGAAAATGATAGAAAACGCTTACGATTTGTCGATAGTTTTTATAAACTTTTGAAGCATTTTTTTCAATATAGAAGAGAGCAAGCAAGCATACTATCTTGATTTTCTATATCTATACTAATATTATAAAGAGGAAAGGTTTGACTTTTTCTTTGTTTGAAATGAATAGGCTTTGAAACTACTGGACCGATTACAAAAAAATTTTTTTCCTTTTGAATTTACATTATCCCTGGGTAACAAAGGCTTTGTTTCATCAAAATCGATGCAGTAGAAGCCAAGTTACGCAGGCGCAGCTGCGTGAAATAGCTAGTAATAGATAAACGTGGCCTGTAGAAACAAGACAAGTACCTCCTACTGCCGGGGCTTTGATAAGGATGAAGTGAAATCGTTAAT
>NJDD01008320.1:70818-85242 GCA_002245505.1 Calephelis nemesis | reverse complement strand
TTTGTTGGTAATAAAATGACATTGATAACATAGACAACTCTTAGTAATAAAAACCTACCTTATTCTTAGTAACAATTTCCTCTACATCCCCTTTTTAGTTATCCATACGAAGCTGGCATACCATCCACCAGTGATTTTGGACACTGATATTGCTAAATGGAATGCATATGCTAATACTTTATATTTCAAAATTAATAGCTAAACATACCCAGTGTGGAGCACAATGTACACAGATACCTCTCAGATATCCTAAGAAAGATATGTGGGTCGGCATTCTGGACCCCTAAATATGAAGTCACACTGACTTCAATGCCGCTTTTAAATATTTTTTGAAGTGAAAACATCTTTAGCGGCGTTGCGCACTTTTTTTGGAATGGGTAAAAACTTCTAAACTTGCGTCAGGTCACGTGACCTGATTCGTAAGACGGCGCAGGCCCGCCGGGCTCTTTTGCAGAATAGACCATCTGCCTTTCTGCCAGGCAGCTCGTAAAAGGCGAGCATAGGCTTACCGTTACTAACACCGTGACATCCTACTAGATGGTAGAGATTCGCAGCGACTCGCCCGGATTGGTACCACCGCCTTACCTATTCCTGACACCATAACGTCCAATGCTTGCCGTTGACGTGTTCCGGTTCGGAGGGTGAGGTAGCCGGTGAACTTCCTTTTGCTCGAGGTCTAACATCCCGGCCTCAGGTTGGAGACGCACCATTACCACCTTTGATGTCTCTAGGCCGCGTGAATTTCTTACCATCAGGAAATCCGTCTGCTTGTTTGCTTTCTATTATCATAAAAAAATACCTGTTGATGCATATATTAATTATGGAAATAAACTGCTTACTGATTTAGTTGGGAAAGTTTGATGATGATGCTTTTGAGATGGATAGGCTCTAGAACAAGACAATATTTAATAACAATGGAGAATTATTGTATTGATATTTACAACTATACCTTATTAATGTTTTACAGATTGAAATTGAACTAGTTAGAAAACAAAGAAAACTAGTAGAAGAAGAGAGAAAATTACTTCTTGAACAAAAAAAATTGGATATTCTCAAAGTGAGTATTATTTAAATGTTATATAACGAATACTCGCTTTATTAACTCCTGCATTTTTAATGCAATTGACACACTTAGCTCATATTGATGAAATTTAGTTACAGTTTTGCATACTGTGGCACACTGGAATGGTGTGCTATAATGCGGATTTTGAGATGTGATGGCTACAGCAGCAGATGTTATCCCGAGCGGTTTTTGTATATAAATCATTTTTTTTCAATTCAAAGTTCAATTCGTATCGTCGCACACCACTCTGGTGGCTGACATTTCGTCTTTAGTTGGACAGAATGTGAAAACTTATCAAAGTTGGTACATTTTACATCCTATAATTTACACAAGAACAAAAAAATGCTACAACTAATATTTATTATTTATTTATGAATTATAATACTATAAAGGTAGACTTTTGTATATAAATAAATATCCTTGGACAAGTCACACAAATTGAATATAATCCCAAAGTAAGCAAATTATATTGTGTTAGTCAACAATTCTATTACATAAAAAATACTTAAATAGATACCAAAATAAATAAGATTGTATTTTATAGTTAGATATTGTATTTATAGAACTCCCGTTACTAAACTGTGAAACCTTGTGTAATTTCTTCCAACTTATACACACTTTTTTGAGGTGTATACTTTTCCGCTATACTTTGTTACGCTGTAGCAATATTTAGTTTTAAAGCCCTGATGATGCTGTGAAAAGTGAAACTGGTTGGCTAGAGTGTTAAATAAATTGTAAAGTGGAAAAAACCTCAAAAAAGCGTGTATACAATGGAATTCCACCAAGTGCCGGCGATAACAAGTACAGATTCTTCCAACTTAAAATTTTGAGTGACTAACTTTTTTGTGTGGGTTAACACAGATGGAGCTGCGGGCTTAGCAATAAATTATTACTAATGATACATTAAATGTTTAAAATTCACAGAAACTGAATACAAATGACATCAATCAATTGAATTTGTTTGAAAGTGTCTGTGATAGCGCAACACCCCAGGAGATAAAAGAGGCTCTATCAAAATCCGAGAAGGCAAATACTGTACCATGGTCAGAAATGAATAATCCGAACAAAGACCAAAAAAACAGTCAGTTGCCTAAATTCTTTGGTATCCGTAGAATACTTTTTATACAAATGAGACATATCATAGATAGTTATACTACGGATGCAAATAGAATTTTGTTGAGGAGACTCTGGAATGATAAAATGAGAGCCAGATTAGCTTCGCTTTTGGAAAACGAAAAAACGCTCAAGCCACGTCAAATTAACATCGTCTATAGAAACACTTATCCAAAGTCAACCGACGAAGACTTTGTTAAAGAGTGTGTTAAAGAAATCGACCTGGGCTTGATTGCTCCTGATGTAGAGAGAAAGGATACAAATGGTCAAAACGACAATAAATCTGATGCAGGTATATTATTTTTGAGGGTAGTTGCACATATTCTAGATAGACCTAAAAACAGGGCTCGATTTTTAGTAGGTGTGTATCCTTCCAATCAGCCAATTTCTAACTTCCATATGCCAACATAAAGCTTTTGATGCCTTTTTTTTTCTGTTTACAGACTTCCTTTAGGGCATGGTTGTAATTAAGTATGGCAGTATAACATAATGAGGCTCAACTTTATGCCTACAAGTTGACTTTGTAATTGAAGCCTTTGCCAATATGCATTCTAGTGCCTGACTTTATCTGTTTACAGACTGTTCTTTAGGGCATTGTTAACATTTAGTTTGGCATTATAATTGAATGTGGCATAATATTATGCCTATAATAAGAGGCTATTACCATCACAACTTGCCTGGTATGAGCTGATAATTTGGTATCTAATGCATATATGCACTGTTACATAATATTTTCTTCGGTAACAAACTTACATGGCTTAATTTTGCATGAACCCTGGATTTGGACACTAAAATTGTTAAAAACAATAAAATGACAGTGTCCAACCACATGCTACTACATTAATAAGTTATGTATTTACAGAAGCTTGAGCCTTGTAAGATTGCTAAATCTGTCCCTGCTAGCTACTTTTTATATATTATAATAAAGTTGCGTTTTCTAGGCCTGCCTTGAATGTGTGTGTGGAAACCCTAAGATTTTTTATAATAATTAAATTTAAAATCTTTTTGATGTGTTACATTAATGTGCTGTATACAAGATTTTTTACAATATAGAAAAAGAACTTATGTTACAAGATTAAAAAAAATACAATCTCGTATCAAAAGTTTTTTGTTTGAAGCTATTGTAAAACTATCAGCACATTAAGACCTATCTTTATTCTCGTTCTACCCACAAAATGACAAAGAGAAGTATTTTTTAAATAAAATATAGATGATTTAATTAACTTGCACTACTAAAATTATCTATATATTCTTATTCTTTTCTAACAATAATTTGACTACCCATCGAACTATTTCTGCTGCCAGTTTGTATGTTTGTTACTCCTTCACGCAAAAACTATTGAACCGATTTTCATGAAACTTGGCATAAACATAGTGGGTAATTCGGATTAACACATAGGATAGTTTTTATCCAGAAAAATGTTCCTGTGGGACCATTAACCACAGGCAACAGCTAGTATTGGATATTTTAATGCATACAATATACAGGGCTACATTTAAATGACCAACCATATTTTGAGAGATGGTTCAGTCGGTAACACCGAAATAAAAAATGAACTATTTTAATTATTTGCGAAATATATGACGCAAAACTTTCAACTGACTCCCACTGACCGCAATCGCATGCGGAGGCTGGTGACGTTTTAAATACTGTGCTAGGTACAGTCCGTATAAAATTAGTAGTAATTTTTACCTTGTATATTTGGTATTGCAACACTTTAAACTCGAAAACTACTAATTATTATTACGTATTCGTCTTAGACCTAAATAGCGGTATAACTATCAAATATTTTGAAATGCTAAGCTTAAAAAAAATCAATTTAGTACCGCCCGTACTAAATTTGCCGGAAAGCTTGGTATATTTTGCAAAGTGCTGGTTGACACGTCAAATAAGTCGTTCTATCTACCAAATATAAATTTAAAAAATGTAAAATTTGGTCGAGCGGTGTCATAGGAGTGAGGATAAATACAGGCATTTTAACGGCATATTTTTGCACTGCTTTTCCACACAAACTTTAACATTTTATAGCCAAATTACCTATGTGGATGCCATCCACGATCTTCGTATATACTTGAAATTCCATAGAAAAATCATCTGGGTTCAACGACATTATTTTTGTAGCCCATTACTTTAACGTGCTATTTACCATTACTTTAACCTTATTAAAAACAATACAGTCAAAACAATTGCAATCTTTATAAAAAGTCAAATTGAGTATAGTCATTTAGACAGCATTCTACACTTAATAAACCTTTCAAATCAAAAAATGACATGATTCAAATTACTGATTTTTAATTATGCGGAACGTTTCCGTATTTTTTACATACTCTATATAAAATACTCTTTCATGTTACACATTGGTCCCGTTTTTAACTATTTTACTGCCAAATTTTAGTTTTACCTGTGAAGCACAACAGAGAGACAATTTTAACATTTATAATATTAGTATAGAGATGAATTATTTTTATGACTATATTTTTTGTAGATAATAAAAATTTGGATGAACCTACCGAGTTGAACACTGAATTGGATTTAGAAAATGATTTAGATGATTGGACTGAGGATGATCCAAAAGACGATATCAAGGAAGATGGTTTAGTTTTTGAAGAAAAACCTGTTGAAAAAGTAGAAATCATGAATAACATAGAGGAAGGAGACTCCGGTGTTAAACCTGTTGAAATAGTTTGTCTAGAATAGGTAAGAAAAGTACTAAAATATTCTTACTAGTCTCCATCCTAAGGACAACAGCTAGCTCTTATATATTTTATTTCTTTCAGAATAAATTTAAATATAAAAGGATTAAATTAAGCATATTGCATAAGATGACAAACTTATGATGGGGTGAAAATAAATGTCTGAAACCATTTTAAACTTGTTTTATTTATCTATGCATTTAGGCTCGTTTCATATGTACAAAAATTACACCATATGGGCGGTATACACCACATCCGGTATTGTGAATTATTAGAATTAGTCGCCTCTGTGGTCTAGCGGTTCAGTTGTTAGACTTGACTGCTTGAGGTCCCGGGTTCGAATCCCGGGTCGGGCAACAAAAAGAAAATTAGTTTTTATAATTTTCTAATTAAAAAAAATTTTGCTCGGGATTGCACATGTGGCCGGTTGGCGACAGGCTTGCCACCTATCACATTGTGGGACTTAGTGTCTTCGGCTGCCTGCACTTTCCACTAAACATTGTCTAAAATTGGATGCTCATCCAATATTATCCACTTGAAGCATGTTTGGTTGGATCTCAATTTTAAAGTGTTCACATTTTTTTTGTGGCAAGGCGGTATGATTTGCAGTCATTATTGACTGGGATATATATATGTATATATATATGGTGGTGGTGACCACATCATTCTCGAATTCCGTGAGTTTGTTTTTTGAGTGTTTATGATACCGGTGGGGAATTGACTAATCTGCATTATTGAGTGGCGGAATATTAACCATCCATATTCTGTAGATAAGTTACCAACGCAACTGCAAAGCCACGATTCACAGTGCTTGTTTTATCATTGCAATCTGTTTTTTTTAAATTATTGAATTGAATGAATTATTTCGCCATTTACTGTTAAAAAAATTGTTTATTTAGACATTTAATATCAATCTGGCTAGATTTTTTATAAAATTTGCACATTACCTCGCACTACCGACCCTTTTTGCAAATAATGAATTTGAGTATAGTTCGATAGGTGTGGAACTAGCTTTATAATATTTGCTAATAATGCTATACTAGCAGTTTCACGCAGCTTCGCCTGCGTAACTTAGCTTCTACTATACCGATTTGGATGAAACAAAGCCTATGTCACTCGTGGATAATGTAGCTTTCGAATGGTGAACGAATTTTTAAAATCGGTCCAGTAGTTTTTGAGCCTATTCATTACAACCAAACAAACAAAGTTTTCCTCTTTATAATATTAGTATGATTGAGAAGTATCTACCAAGTTATAGTTCTAAGGACCAATTAAATGAAACACTAATGATGTTTTCACTTTCAAGTTTTATTTTTTTATAGTTAAATCGTAACACTAAAGAAAAGGTTATCTTACTTTAACCAAAAATAAAATGTACGTAGGAAACCTAACTCATTTTGTCGGTTACTATACAAAATCAACAAATTGTTATAGCAATCTTGTCTTCCTAAGATTTTTGTGAATTGGTCAAAGTGAAGCCAAACGGTGTACTGTTTATTGACAACTCGTAGGACCCCTGCCGTCATGTACCTTACAAACTTTAACTCGAACTACAAAATCGCGTGCTTTATCAAAAAATTGTTTACGTTCCATAAAAGCAATGGAACATTTCTTAACAATAAGTTGTAACTCCTTATTCACTTCTCAATTGAATTGTTTTATAACACATTTTTATTTAAACACAAACAAAGTTTGTTCACCCCTTCCAATATAACTAGTAAACTGAAAAAAAGGCAAAAATGTTCGACGCTTTCTGACATTTAACATTTACTAAATTTATGATTCATCTTATTATTTACCCTTGAAATGGCTCATTTATATAAAATGGCTCAACTTGATTAAAAAAAAAGTTATGAACCATTAACACATTTAGATTAATATATTTATTGATAGTTTCAATAAATAATTATAATTCCTATCTTAGAAATCTTCAAGGTCATCCTCAGCGATGGCAATCTTCTCAGCGACTTCAGGTTCGTCTTCCAAGTTCCAATCTTCTTCACCATCTTCGTTCCATTCATCTGCCGCACCTTCCTCTTTTTTACAGTTTTCTCCATTTTTACTATTCTCTGTTTTAACTTCCTCACTACTTTCCACATTTTTAATATCCTCTATTTTACTCTTTTCATCACTTTTTACATTTTTACTTTCATCCGCTTCAATGACTATTTGTATTTTGTAATTCCTCACTTTATCACCATTGTCCTCATCTTGTTGTTTTACATTTTCTGCTGCATCAGCTGTTTCCGGTTCATTTCCTTGATTGTTGGCCGTATCACTATGTAAATCGTCATTCTCCTTTCGGAATTGTGCGATTTGTTTCTTTAATTTCTTATCCGGAATACCAGTTACGTGCAAGGGTTTAAACCTCACTGTATTGCCACCTGAAAATAAATTTATTTTAATATAAGGCAAACAAGGCAGAAGATTTTCCATAGTACAAAATATATGGAATAGGATGGAAACTAACTACAAATGTTCTGAACGGTTAGATCACCTAAACTCGCGCATCGACAAGGACCCTAACAGATTTTCGAGGTGCTGCGGTAGCGAGTGCCGCGTCTAGACGAGAGGTCACGGTGTTGTTTCCGCAGTCTTAAAAAATGCCACGGGTATATTTGTCTTTTACTAGGATTAACCTCTGGTATACCGCGACTTTAACGCTGCAGTATAACTGGATTGCGCGGATCCTCATTCAGGCATGCAAATGATTAACCGACACCGTGAGATTACCCCTGTATATTATTATTTGTAATTTTGTATTATAATTTTATATTATTTGTAAGTTTGCAATTCGATAAATTGTAAATTAATATCCAATTACAATAGAGTTTTTATATTATGTAGTAAAATAAAAGAAAAAGTGAAACAAAAGTGTTTTTATGTGTATTGCGTGTGTATCAGAATTAATATACTCGTATGCCCTTTTTACCTTATATAATATACCCATTACATATTTTTATTTACGCGTCAAGTTGTTTGTCCACTATGTACTCCTAAACTACTTAACCGATTTTAATTAAATTTGCACACCGTAAGCCGTTTAATCCAACTTGAAAGATCGGATACATCTCAATGTACAGCTGGCAAAGCTGCGGGTAACAGCTAGTAAGTAACACTTACTTATGGAAACACTTGGATGTAAGCATAACTCATCATATCCCTTATAATGAGCACAAGTGGCGATGAACATCTTCTTCTCGGTGAAGGACTTCTTGATGCTGACCACACCGAACTTCTTCAGGAAGGCGTCCAGCTCGTCGCGGTTCGGCGTCTTGGGACCGAAGTATATCCGGACCGAGAGACCAGTGTTTATGTTGAGCAGGCGCTTCGTGGTCTGGACGTCAAAAACCTGCAAAATAGTATCTTTTTTTATTTTAGTTTTTGGCATGAGCGTCAAAATATGCCATTAGACAAGTTAGATTTTTCATCAAGTAACCCAATTTAACAAAAATGGGCAAAAATTATTTAAAATTAGTCATTAGTCGTTAAATAAAGTCATGTCAGGATTTGGAGTAAAGTGGTAGCCCCCTTACTCAATCTCATTTAGTAAGCTTTGACGGGAACGAGGAAATATATGATACATTTTTTTCTTCATGATTACTTCACTAGTGCACTTTAATTAAAAAAAAAAATACAAAATGCCATCGAAATTGACTAATTTCACTCAATGTATACAAGAATTAAATAAAACAATTACTAATAAACTAGGACCATATTATATTGTGCAGAATTTCAGATTAATCCTATTAATATTATAAATGCGAAAGTTTGTATGTATGGATGTTTGTTACTCTTTGACGCAAAAACTACAAAGCCGATTACGATGAAATTTGGTATGTAGGTAGCTGTAGACCCAGCTTTTTATCCCGGAGTTCCCGCGGGATTGGAACTTACGCGGGTGAAACCGCGGGGCGCAGCTAGTTGTAACTATGTACAGATATTTAGTGCGTACAGTATGGCAACACTTAATCTACGAACTTAACCACCACTTGATTCGCTTTCTTGTATTGACACTTACCTTTCTGAATTTTAAGAACGGAGCGCCCATAATAATTTCTCGAATTTTCTCCTTACCCACATCTTCCGAATGCGGGCAAGCTTTTTTGAACTGGAACAGAAATTTATAGTGATATATTTTGCACAAGCACATGCTTCTGAAAGAGAAGTAATTCAGTACAAAAATATTTTTATGATGTGACTGGTGACTGGATAAACGACGTCAAATCCTCCCTTACAAAGTAGGATGTTATGTCCTGTGGCGTGCATAGAGATATCAGATAAGGTAGGCAAAGAAATTCTAGCTAAATAAACTTACCAATCCTATTAATTCAGTTTAGTTTTGCGTCCTAACTTTACCACGAAATTTCATTTGCTCCACATAACACATTATTTGTTTATATACTAATAGTAACAATTATTGAAAGTTTACAAATTACAAACTTATGTAATTGTCTAATTAAAACTGACAAAATTCGTTTAAATTGGGTTACGCTGAATAAAGTCGAAACGGTCCATAATTATCTTGACTCTGACGATAAACATTGCCAACTCATCAAGTTCCAGTCTTTGTGATCAATTCCAAAGGTCATTATATTTGCCTATTTGTGTCCATGTCCAGGAATTGTACTATGACGAAGATACGTTGTGTATTCTTTGATGAAACTATCTGTATATATAAAAAATAATGTCAAAACTTAATTTTGCCGCTAATACTAATTGAAAAGTCTCCAATTCCAGAAAAAATACTAAATCGGCAACACTTTACTTCGATTTTAACAATATAGAAGTTATATAATTATGTATATAGAAGAACCATATAAAAAAAGATAAGGCACTGCATATTTTTAACTCGCACAAATATAGAAATTCCTTGTATAGAGCGTGCATCCACACGCTTATCAATCATAATATGTTGTGATTAAATAACATGTAAAATTACACGCATAAAAATCAAGTTGAGGAATAATAGTTCCTGTTTTACCTCACGTTTACCTGAATGGTCGTAGTAATAGTTTTTAGTTTTAGTTTATGACATTAATGTAAGTTTAATTAAAATGTTAAGTTTTTATTATTATAAATCACATGAAATGTAAAGGGTAAGCAGAGCTTTTTTCTTTATGAAGCATACGCCACTGGTGATGCCGTACACACTTTATACCAAGCATCCACGAGGCTCAGTTTTGATTCCTAACAAAGACAGGTATTTGTGTGATAATTATCTGTATATATTTTTAAATTAAATATACATTAGAAGTATACACTTATTATCAAGCGAAAATATAAACCAGCACATACCGTATTACGAAGCTTGTCAAGTTCTTCATCAAGAGCCTTTCTTAGGGCTGGGTCTAGACGGAACCCGAATTCATTTTGATACTCCAGTTTCGCCAGTTTCCTCAGCGCTGCACAAAAATATTTATTAAAATAAAACAATTGAACCTAATTAGTACTTATTCATATTAATATTGTTAAGTGCTAGAATTCGAGTTTTTGTAATTGAAATCAATGATTTTTCTCCATATCATTGAATATTCTATTACACGTTATAACGTTCACAGATGACTGTACTATGTATGTACATGTCTTTCCTGATGATCATAACAATTGAGAGATTTAAAAATAAACAACAAATACAAATGATCACTAAGTTTATGAAATGGCTTGCAAATAATGATTTAGCACTTAATTTCAAAAAAAAACTAATGAAATGACATTTAAAAATATAAAAAAGAAACTGTATCCATACATAAAAAAAAGTATAGTATCTATACATAATAAAATATATCTAGGAAAGCCAATCAAACAACATATCGGACAAAACAAAATTTTTAAGTATACATATTGACTCGAGGTTTAGTTGGGTTCTAATCTAATCTATATCTATCTAATCTATTTAATTTTAAACCATATTGAACCCTTTGATTGATTTTAGTTTGTTATCTTAATGTGAAGTGAACAGAGCTTCTGTATTGACTTCTTCAACTTCCACTTTTAGGTAGGAAGTTGAAGGTAGAACTGAATCATGAAAGGTTGAACTTTTAGGTAGTTCGAGGAAGAGTAAGAGTTTCTAAATGCCAAATTAAAAAATGTCAAAATCAGTTGTAGACCAAACATAAGGGACATAAGTTTGTCACACACATAAACGTTTCCGTTACTATATAGGGTCCTACCGATATAGGTGTTCAAATTTTTCGACCGTGTTTAATACATGTAAGATTCGTAAAAGCATTTTACTGCATACAAAATAAACTCATTAATTGGACTCAAAATAAAAATAAATAAAAAAAAAACTACGAAACATTTTTAGGAAAAAAACTTATTATTTGATACTTAAAAAGAAATTGACTTAGACCCTCAATTTGAGTCTATTTAAATGCAGGGGTTATTCGAAGTCCAATTAAAAAAAAAAAAATTAAATCGTGGTACTTTTCGTGTTGATATCTTTTGTTACACGTACTGAACACAATATAAAAAATGTAATACTTATTTTGGATAGAACATATAGCAGTGTTTTTCAGGACTTGCATAGTGTATTTAAAAAACCTTTACATATATTTCAATGGCAAACTGTGTTTCTTTCTTTTATAGTTTTTTCTTTTAATAATAGACTTCAATTATTGCTATATCTAACTCTTTCTATCTTTGCTCGCCTTTGTGTACAGGTCGATTATCAAAAGCTGGCACGTACAACACATTTACACGTTGTGTTCGTGTAACGTCTGTGAATAAGCGCGCGGCGTGACGTCGCATCAAGTCACATCATGAAAAGTCTGCCCGTCTCTTTCTTACGCGGTCAAGCTTATGAGTGTGAAAGGGACAGTTATTGTTTTGCTTTTGCTACGGTTTTATATACAGCGTGGACTAACTAAGATCAGTTTCTGAATACGGGACTTGTCGAGTCGCACATCAAATCAAAATCTTTTATTTTGAACATCCTGTACAGCAAAACTGCATAAGTGTGAGTGCTGTGAACGTGCCAGCTTTAGTTAACTGACGTGTATCACTTAGTTTATAAGTTTTTTCTTTATGTATTTATTTGTTATGTATTTTGGTGCACAATAAAGAGTTATTCTATTCTATTATTTTATATACAAATATCATTATAGATTTGTCTAGCATTCAGATGGATTTACTATGAACCAAAGACAAAACATAGTAGTAGGCCTCTTGCATATTTATTGATTGTCAAAAAAAAACTATAAAAAATACTGATTTACTAGGAGAGAATATGCATCATCTAGTTTCTCATTTTTAGTTTACTGCAATTTAGTATACCATCAACAAAGCTAAATAAGTAAAATTAAAGCATTATTGATGAAATAAAACTAAAACACACATTTTAAAAGAATTATGCACTACTTTAAATTTTTTTACGAGATACTCATGTTCAAAAATATATCATTTATACTTACATTTTGATACTCTTGCATCTGAAAAAGAAAAACATACATTTAACAAACTATTTTTTCATACTAACTACTAGAGTAGCTTTTACCATGAAATTTGGGTACTACTATTTATATAGCAGAGGAGAGGTTTACCCGATGAAAAGTGACCCACTACCGTCCAAGGTCATATTTTGGAAACACTATCATTGGAAAGTGGTCCCACAAAAGTTATGTCTTTAAAGTTATGGAAAATATCTTCGGGATATAGTGGACCATCACGCACAAGGTGATGGGCAATCTACCTTCAAGTCTGACGCGGTATCTTAATGACTGGAATCAAACCAAATTCGAAAATCTTTCATAACTTGTTGTTTCTGTAGAATTACTATTAAATCTCTATTTTATGCAAATTAGACATTTGAATAGGATTTGTGTTATTTTGTTTTCTTAACACAATACTAACGAATTATTAACATTTAGTTCCAAAAATTTAACGAATCCAACATAACAAATTATTGTTTATTACTAACATTATTTCGAATTACACGGTATTATCGTGTTTAAATGTACAAAATGACACAAAACCAATTCCAATTTGCGAGAAATCTAATTTCAATCAAATCAATCAATATCTTCAGATAAAGTCAAATAATTACTGTGTGGTGGTCCCGTACCTGACATTGGCTAAAAATAAGTCGAGAAAAACGACTGAAAGCCATATTTATAAAAGAAGGAGTAACCCTTCTGCTCTAGGATCACTACCTTGATTTCTAGACCACCAGAGGTTAACAGTTATGTATTTTTCGTGTATTTTAGCGTAAATATATGGGAAAATGTTTTTTTTTAAACTGACACCCCCAACGGCCCACTGTAAAAAAAGTTTTGACAAGTTTTTTATTTTTTTTGTGATTTGGCATTGAAAAATTACATACAACCCTAAAACATGTTCACCCTTTTACAACCAACACCTATTTTTAGAAGCGATTTTAACCGATCCGATGGTAGTTTTTAGATTTATATAGACGCGTCACAAGAACGCTTTGTATGGTCTATGTAAAATAAATATAGTCTTTATTTTCAACTTTAACAATTTTAAATGGCAAAACAAAGTTTACCGGGTCAGCGAGTTGTGAAAGTAAATACGCACCAGAATAAGGATTTCGAGGAAGACGTCCCTCGCTGTTTTTGGGTAGCGCACGAAGCTTCTTTGGTGGCTCTAAGTAGGTAATATTCTTCTGTTCTTGATTTGTGCTTCTTTTTTCTTGGGCGTTACTTCCTTTACTTTCTTGTGCATTGCTTCCTTGCTCTTCTTTTGCTGCATCACGAGCTATGAATGTTTTTTACTATTAACAATTTTATTTGCATACCCTCATGTCGCAAACATACCACCAAATTATGATACAAATTCATCTAAACTCAGTCAATATATTATAATAGTGTAAATAATATAATAGTAAAATGGTCTACTATTTGCCTGTGCTGTAACAATAAAAAAATCACATATACCAAAACTTACATCTAGTGGAATCGTTTATAGAAATATTAACATATTTTCTTATCTTTATATATATAATTCTTCTGTGAGTGTGTATGTCACTGAACTCCTTCTAGACGGCTGGACCGATGTTGATGAAAGTTTTTGTGCGTGTTCAAGGGAATTCGAGCATGGTTTAGATTCACAATTTGGTCTGCTGGAAAATGTTTTTTTAATTAATTTTTTAATAATAAGTCGTTGTTGACTTTGGAATGTTTCACATCGGATCCGACAGACTGCGCTACTGTCGAAGCATTAATGTCAAGCGATACGAAGTTTGCTGGGTCAGCTAGTTTATATATAAGGAAGAATAGTAAAATGATCACAGTCCAATGCTCAGTCCTGATCTTGTAACATCTTCCCCAGTAAGGACAGAATTGCGAAAAGGAAACATTAAAAAAAATCAAGATCATCAATCAAAAGCGCGCATGTTTAAGCTAAACAACTGCTGCTAGCACCGCGCACCTATCCAGAAGATTCGCCATGTTCACCCAGGAGGTAGAAAGGAATTCTATCATAACAACAGATAAAGTGCACTTCTTTATGATATAATCCTTTTATTATCAATTTAACCAGACTTAAATATTGTTGGTCGAGGCTCCGCTGTCACCCCTAAAGGGTTCAAGCCT
>NJDD01008320.1:53411-70788 GCA_002245505.1 Calephelis nemesis | reverse complement strand
GGCTGAGTAACCGGGGAGAAGCAGGGCCCCCGCGAAACCAATTGGACCAAGACGGCTGCTCCTCAGTGCCCCTCTCCGACCAGAGAGGTCACGAGGATTTGGCAAGGCCGGTGGGCTTTTTATCTTGCCTACCCGGTCATGATGAGGTTATGGCCACCGACAGGTAGAGGGGCACCTGTCGCCATTGGGACCTCGAAGTGGTGCACACCGTGTCTTCGTGCACCACTTCTGATGATATCCTGCTTCATGTTGATTCGAGCTGCTTAATGTACATTACGAAATCCTGCGCCGCCGGGGCAGTGGATGTGTGCGAAAGCGTTCTCACAGCCCCGGTACCAAGCGAAGATGAGAACTCCGTATGGTTTTAGTCGGTAGGAGTCTGACATAACCTTCCACTTCCCGCGAAAGTGGCGGGTATCCATGAGGATTTCCACACGTTAAAAAAGGGCTCCACTGTCAACAATTATTTTAGGACTTGTCCAATAATAGCATTTTGTTATTCACTGTTGCCGACGAGTCAAAACTTACATTTGGTACAGGCCATTTCAGTTCTTTTTAATGAGGCATAGCTGAAGAGTAAGATTAGCCAGGTCGGATTTGTGTACGTCTTGCTTAAGCATACATCAAATCAGAAATCTCATTGCAATAAATTGAAAAGTAGCCATCTTAAAATTTCAAAATAAGTGACAGCTTACTTTTGTACGAAATTATCTTCACGCCCATATCCCCGAAGGAAGAGGTAGGCAGAGGCGCAACAGTGCACATATCCAATCCCGAGCAACGTTTGGAAAAACTCAATTTTCTTTTTGTTGCCTGACCCGAGATTCGTACCCGGGACCTCATGCAGTCAAGTCTAACAACAGAACCGCTAGACAACAGAGGAGATTACGAATGCTTTTGTATACAGATGAGCTGAGTTTCCTTACTTTTAGTTAAAAAACTGAGCCAGATAATGAAACGGAGTGATCAGTGATCACTTCCATTTCATGCCATTGCCATTCTATAAGCATGAGCGGCGACACATTATTTCTTGATGTGGTTACGGAAAAGAGGTAAAAGTAATACCCACCTCATGTACAACGTGTAAGAACAGCAGCTCAAAACTTTTTTAAAAACATAACACATCAGTGCGTTGATAGCTCGTATCAAGTTGTTCTAAAATTTTCTAAAGGCAATAATAATAGTCAGTCGGAAAGGGATCTTCTCATCTTATGGAGATCCCAGCAATAGAAGAGACAAAGTGTACAGGTTCTTAGTGGGTAAACATTTCACTTCAGTTATACGCAAAAAAGCTGGATAGTTGAGGATTTGCGGGTAATTGCTGAAATTGCTCTGAATGCATTATAAACATGTACATTCAGATCCATCGCAATTATTGCAATATGTTATTATATTTCCAGGATGGAAATATGGTGCGCGATCTTTCGAGTTAACATTTTGGTCAACATTGCAGAAGTCGTATCTTATCTGGAACATACGTAATCTACGTACGAGTGTTATATTTAAAGTTCAAAACACCACTGAGAATATGCCAACTTCACTGCCAGGGCCCTGTGTCTTGCCTTCATATTCCTAAACTAGAATAGATGTACTGAAAAAAAAGTATGTTTACGCCCATATCTCCGAAGCGGTAGGCAGAGGTACAACCCGGGCGCCCACGAAGACACAAGTTCCACAATGTGATAGGTGGCAAGCCTATCGCCAACCGGGCACATATCCAATCCCGAGCAACATTTCTTTTGTTAAAGAATGGGTTAGAGAATGGGAATACCACAATTTCTTTTTCCTCATGACCTCATGAAGTCAAGTCCAACACTTGGACCGCTAGACCACAGAGGCGATGTACTGAACTCAACCTAAAGGCGTATGCGAATTTGCCGGGTTGAAATTCGAGTTAAACAAGGAGTTTAGATTCATAGCACCTATGCGAATGCACTGATTTTATTTTAGATTTAAATTAGATTCAGAGCGCTTGTGCAAATTTAGCAAATTCACAATCATACCGTGGATTTGCATTCAGGGACGCTTTACGATTGCTTTTGATTTACGTTCATAAAACTTAAGAACGTAATTAAAATTATATGAAGTGTAACAATTGCACAGCAATGCTACTCTAACTGATGTTTCATATTAATGTCCTTCCAGTTAACAGATGACAATCAATTATGCTGAGACCAAATGTTAGAACTTTCTTGATCTAGCAAGTTTTAACACTAGAGAATATTTTGCTTCAAGCGCCAAATTTACTTTTCTAGTCTTTATTTTAGTAGTTATTTCAATATTAAGTATTGAAATAACTACTAAAATAAAGACTAGAGTCCACAGGAAAGATAGCATGTAAAATACGGGTCGCTAAGATTATTCCTTGGGTGCTTAATGATTTGGAACTTCCGCAGTGTTTCCAAGTCTAGTCTTTAGAAGTAATACAAAACTATGTTTATGTTGATATACAAAAACCATATTGTGTCATAAAAAGTCGTAGGTATTAGCTTTGATGCTTCTTATGAATATGGTAAAATTTACAACATATTTATAAAACAATGTTGTTTTAAAAAGTATTTTAAAATACAATGATTTTGTACACATATTTTTAAAACATTGATCAATTTTATGCAGCAATTTGTTTATAGTGGAAATCCTATTTTACACAATCCAGTTCTTGAGAAACAAAGGCATTAATGATGCTTGATAAAACATAAGTACCCATTCTACCTTTATTATTGAATTAAGGTTTCGATTTAATAATAATAAATGCACATGGAAAACACAAAAGTTATTGCAAATGGATAATGTAACAAATGGAAATAAACAACACAGCAAGTATAGAAATTTTTAAAATTTCTTTATGCCATAATGGTTGATTTTTTTAATGATAAATAACATTGAACGAGGTCAATAATTCTGACGAAATTAACAAATCGTCTTGAAATTTTTTGCAGCTTTATTTTTAATAATAATAAATGTGCAATAATTGTTTTCCCTAAAATTTGACTCAACATTGTGTATCGAGTCTTATATTGTTACAAATACCCATGTTAACAATATCCTGAAACCATTATCCTTTTCAAATGATCTTTAAATGAATACCATCATTATTAAAGATTTATTAATATAGGTATATTAACTTTGCCGGATTTCTAAATTATGCTAAAACACAGTCTAATTTCCGTTACCTTGGAATTAACATAACGTTACAAATTAGACGAAATAATTTACCTGTGACTGCCGTTTGTTTCTCTTTCCTAACGCGCTCAGTTTTCTCTCCGACCGCTTTTAAAAATGCCACATCTTCTTCAGGTGGAAACTTTTGTCGATAAGCTTCTATCAATTCTGATGTGCTATTCGTTAAATCTCCGCCGATGATTACATCTAATCGTGCCAATATACAATTCTTTAAGACGCGTTTATTAAGACCAAAAGGTTTCTGATCATTGGTTTTTGAGAGGATCTGTCTAGACAGAATTCCAGCAGCTTGAAAACGCAAGTTTGCCTGATTTGCCACTTTCTTTTTTTCTATGTCAACTTTTTCAGACTTTGCAGTCCATTTGTAGGGATTTTGTGGTGGATCTTTATTTTTATCATTGGGTTTGAAGCTAGCTTTCCCTCTGTTAGTTTCATTGAAATGTTTATTAAAGGTAGCCTGTTTAGGAACTTTATTGAATTTATTTGGAGGTTTTTCATATTGACGATCTTGGAACGAAGGTCCTTTTTTGTTACCGAAAGATTTTTGATTGTCAGACACGAACCTACCTTTCCCTTTACCCTTGAAACCAGTTTCATCAGAAAACTCATTAAAGACAGGATATTGGTTATCTTTGTTAAATGGTCTTGAAGATTTTTCATGTTGATAATCATTCCTGGATTGAATGGGTAGGCTTATATCTTTCCAGCTTCTGTCGTTACGTTGTGGTGAGCGATTATAGCTCGAACGTGATCTATCTTCAGATCTACCGTACGAGTGACCTGATGGGCCTTGACGGTTATGATCATCCCAATGATCATCGTGTCGAGCCACTTTAGATTTACGTATGTTATCGAAATTCATATCCTCATTATGTCTAGATTTATAACCAGTTTCCCTATCTTGATAGTTTCTAGCTGAATCTCTAGAACTATCTTGTTGGCCTCGATATTCATCCCTATTCCATTGAGATGACATCTCTTTTGGCTGGGAATGTCCAGGTTGTGACTGATAATTGTGTGATTGAGTTGGTTGATTCCATTGATTTTTAGTTGATTGAGGCATATTGGTTTGTTCATGACCAGAATATTGTACATTTTCTTGCATCGGGTTGGTATAGTTGTAAGAATTCTGTAAACAAATCCAGTTCTAATTAAAAACAAAAGATTTTAGGTTTTTGAAGTTCTATCTCTGCTTGTAATTGTAATATAATACCATACATAGTACCAATAAGCAGGTAAAAGTATATGTATATATTTTTTTTACGTGATGTAAATAAATTTTATCAATATAATTCATACAAAACACAAGAACAAAAAAAACATACACATTAAAAAAGTGTAGTACAACACTAGCATAGCATCTAAATCACATAGACGATGGCATTAACAATTGTTATGTAATTATTATATCCAGATTTTTTAGTGTCTCATCATACTTGTTAGGTTTTCCCGATAAACTGGCGATGGCCAAATAATCCGCTGGGCTTCAAACAGTTTCTAATTCCTTTTCTTTATAAGCCCAATTCCTTTTCCTGCATGAAGTATAGTTGCAGACTCTACTAACTACCAACTATTAGTTTTAAACAGAGTTGGTATATAAGACTGAATGATGAAATTAGATTAACAGAGTACCAAAATCTATTAAATCAGAATCAGGAGCGGGTGTTTTCTGCCAGTAGCCGTTATGCAGCAAGCATGTGACCCTGGGTATGTATAGGCCGCAACATATGCCATCTTAATGTGTGCTAAAAAAAAACATCAGCTGCTCCTATGTGCATAAGCACATTATACAGTACAAACTGTTGGATAGTCAGACAGCTTTAAAGACACTGCAATCCGTAGTTTTCGACTCCAAAATAATTTTTGGGTGTGCACAAGTCTTAAATAGGTGAATACAAGAAAGTAACACTTGGATAGCTTCTCGGACACACAGGTGTAAAAGGAAACGAAGCTGCTGATGCGCTGGCCAGAAGGGGCACAGATGCACTCCCCACAGTACCCGAACCGGTATGAGGGATTGCAAGAATCACTTCTAGAAGCCTGCTCGAGGTTTGGACCAGACAAGAAATCTTGTTAAGCTGTCTGTAAACTGAGGGCCAAGAGCACTCTTAATCACTCGTCGTGGGATTTTCCACCAAATTTACATCAATTGCAATTAATAAGCAAAGAAAAGAGCTCAGGATTTTAGTCAGAGTGTTGACAGCTCATCATCAGCCGGAGGACGTCCACTGCTGGACATAGGCCTCCCTCAAAGAGCGCCACAAGTCACGATACCCAGCCACTTGTAACCAGCGACTCCCAGCGACTTTGACCAGATCATTAGTCCACCGGGTGGGAGGTCGTTCAACACTACGTCCTCCGGTGCGGGGCGGCCACTCAAGAACCTTTCTTCCCCAGCGGTTTTCGGTTATGCGAGCAATGTGGCCTGCCCATTGCCACTTCAGCGTGCTGACTCTGGACTATGTTACTCTCGTTCTCTTGCGGATCACCAAATTACGGATCATATCTCGCAGAGAAACACCGAGCATAGCTCTCTCCACAGCACGCTGAGCGACTCTGAGCATATTTAAGAGGCCCACATTTAACGGCCAAGTCTCAGTTCCATATGTCATCACCGGTAACACACACTGATAGAAGACTTTCGACTTTAGGCTCTGCGGTAATTTGGACAAGAAGATACCCTTTAACTTCCTAAACGCTGCCCATCCGAGTTGGATTCGGCCATCGACCTCTTTCTTGAAGTTGGATTTACCTAACTGAACAGTTTGACCTAGGTACACATACTGATTAACAACTTTCAAGAATCGAGTTCCCAACGTGAACTGGTATAGGTGCAACATGAACTTTGAACATGACTTTAGTCTTGTCCAAGTTCATCCTAAGACCCACCTGTTGGGAAACTCTATCGAGGTCACCGAGCATCTTGCTCAAGTCTCCCAGCGATTCCGTTATGACCACAATATCATCTGCGAATCGAAGGTGAGTGATGCCGTTGATATTGATGCCGAGTCTTTTCCAGTCCAGAAGCTTGAAGATATCTTTCAGTGCAGCAGTAAACAGTTTCGGAGAAATAACGTCTCCCTGTCTCACATCTTTCTGCAACTGGATCGGTTTCGAGCTCTGATCCTGTAATCGGACCGACATAGTGGCTTTTTCGTACAAACACCTCAACACTTCGATGTATCGATAGTCGATGCGGCACCGCTGTAATGAGTGAAGCACCGCCCATGTCTCAACCGAATCGAAGGCTTTCTCGTAGTCCACAAACGCTAGACATAATGGCCGATTATACTCCTCGGTCTTCTGTATAATCGTGGTCTACGGTGCTAAAGCCTTGACAGCTCATTGCAGTTTAAATAAATATCTAAGCAGAATAAGCCTAGCAGAGGAACATGACTAGATCTTGCCTGGAAGCAAAGGAAACGGCAATACACATACTCTGTGTGCCCAGCACTCAACCAAGCAAGAAGCAGACTGCTGGATGGACACATAGTGAATCTCTAGGACATTAAGTTGATAAGCTCCAAGTGCATTGTATAGTTCCTAAAGTCTGTCAGCCTTGCAGTACTTATGCAAGCTTACTGAATAAGAGGCGTGATCACAATAGATCTATCTAGGTCGCAGTAATCCTTGGGGTTATCCAACCTGAACTCTTCAACATTAATAATAATAGAGTATTACTTTCTAAACACAGAAAAATAGATTAATTCATAATTAATTAGCGGGGAACTGGCGTTACAAACATATAAGTCGAATGAAAACATCTATTTTTAACATATTATTATTATTGTTGTTATTATTAAGAGTTCGTGTAAGACCTACCCCGAGGATCACTGCGACCTAACTAGATCTATTGTGATCACAACTCTTACTCTTTAAGCTTAGATCAATACCGCTAGGCCGACAGTTTCGAAGAACTGTATAATGCTCTTGGGATTGATCAGCTTAAGATCTTGGGGATTTATTAAGTGACTCCCCCCCCGATGCTTACTTCTAGCCTGAAAGAACACAGGACAGTCGCAGAGGACGTGCATTGCCGTCTTTTCTGCTTCAAGTCAAGACCTGCCGTCAGATATCTCTGTAAGGCTCATCCTGCTAAGATGTTTGTTTAGCCCGCAGTGACCTGTTATAGCTCGAACCAAGATCCTGAGCTCTTTCCGATGCATACTGATAACAATCGAAGAAAATTTGGCGTTAAACCCTGCCACGAGTGCCTTTGCATGCTCTTGGCCCATGGTTTTTTGCCAATTTGATAGACTTTCTTGTTGAGTCCATTTATTGAGCAAGCTCCTAGAAATGCTTCTAGCAACTCCGCATATTGGCTCTGGTCCTACAGGGAGTTCCTCTGATCCCTTCCTAGCCAGCGCGTCTGCAACCTCATTTCCTTTTATCCCAGTGTGTCTCCGGAACCCATGCAAGCGTTACTTTGTTGTTTTCGCCCAGCTTATTTAGCACTTGGGCGCACTCCTCAGTAAGCTTCGAGTTAAATTCTATAGATTGCAGTGACTATCTGATAGAATCACAATATGCTTGTGAACATAGCACTGGTTGAGGTTTTCTTGTGCGCACGTCAGTATTGCGAAAATCTCTGCCTGGTATACCGTAGCACAAAAGCCTAAGCTTATATGCTTTTTTACTAATGGCCGTTGACAATACACAACCGCTCTGGCTTTTCCATCTTTCTTAGATCCATCAGTTAACCATGTGACGTTCCCTGGCTTGATGGATTGCGGTACTCGAATAAGCCATTCCTCTCTGCTTGTCGGTGCAACATTATACAGCTTCTTACATCCGTAGCTTTTTATCATAGTATCCGATGGCTATCTATGATATAGTAGTTTATGAGTTCATTTTAAAGTGTCCTCCTTGTCGAAGATTGCCAGCTGCGTCTTCCTCGCTCCACAGCGCGGAACATTGCGGGTTAAGCTTCCTTTTGCACATTAATGTGCAAAGGGTGCAAATTAATAATCGCCTCTAGCGCTTGTGTGGGCGATGATCGGACTGCACCAGGTGCCATACAGCAGACCATAGACATTTAACATATAAATATGTTTGTTAAATTGAGGTCTTTTATTTAATTGATGTTTAATCAATTGAATTTAATTGCATTGAATATTAACAATTAAGAGTTTTAACTTAAAGAATCACTTAATAGACCTAAATTGTTTCAAGAAGATACACTTTATTTTATTAAACACAATTTTGAAATAAAATTAAAGATATTTAATAAAGGTTGCAATTTGTTTGTGGTCATCTTTATTTTATTTGTTTCTTTAGTGGTAAAGTAAATCCCCAGTTTCCCTCAGAATTATTAACAAATTTTATAACACATGTACTATCATACTAATTTATTAATGGAATTTTAACAAAACAATTGGATTTATGGTCTGCAGAGTATCTACTTCAAAGTTGACCATGTGCCATTGGTTAGTTTTGATTCGGTATGGATGACATCTCTTCTTGAGGTTTTACTTTTTAAAATAAAGTATGGTGAAAACTAGATAGACTAATTTACAGAAAATTTTGTTTTCGAATTTTCCCCCATGAAAGATTAACATTTTTAGGTTTTTCAGAGCCACAACTATGAAGTTTACCCTGTGCCATTAGTTCTATTTACTTAGCGAGTTGACCCCACTTTTTCTTGAAGGTCTTCTTGAAGGAAGGTTTTCTTAAAGGTTTTATTATAAAGGTAAAAAATGGCAAGGAATAGACTAAATTTAAAGACTTTTGTTTTATAAAGTTTTTCCTGACCGTCAATATTTGCCTTAAATGTTTAGTAAATTGATTTCAATTAATAAACAATAAAACTACATTTCAGATGATTTTTCGCGAATAACTCAAAAAGCATGTTATTTAACAAAAAAAATATTAAGAACTAATTACAGTGTAATCTCACTACTCCAGCAATATTGAAAACCAGAGGGAGATTATTGGAATGTATAGATTATTAGATCAAAGTGAATAAGCTAGCTTAGCTTAGCTACTGAATAAAATAAAGTATTTCGTAGAGGGAGTAAATAAATGTACTTATACAATGTATTAATTAAATTAACATGTAAGTACATGTTACAACAAATTTTAACACTTCTTTAAAATATCCAATTCATTATTTAATTAAAGTGTCTTGTATTTCCGATTATTCGACATTACCCTTTTCTTTTGAAAAAAAAACAAATACGTAAGCATGTGCAAGTGACAAGTTGTGAGGGAGGCGTGGGCGAAGAGTGCCGTATTATTGGACATGCCGATCTATCGAAGTGCCGGATTAGTGAGATTATATCTTATATATATAAAAATCTTGTGTCACGATGTATGTTGCCAATAAACTCCAAAACTACAGAACGGATTTCGATAAAATTTCACATATATATGTGTAGTTTGGTCCACCTTAAAAGATAGGATAGTTTTTATCCGAATGTTGGCGGGACGAAGTTCGCTGGGGCAGCTAGTTGTAATATAAAATAAAAGTTATGGTGGCTGTAGAGAAACTACACAGTAGTTATTAAGGGTTGTTTTTTTTATTTAACAAATGCAAAAATTGGTTATCGAGATGAAATAGCGCAAAAAGTAAGATTTTTTCTAGTATTTTTTATATAATCTTACTTAAACAAATTATTAAAACTATGTAATAGTACTTACTTCACAAAAGTCTGTAGCATAAAAACTAAGGCAGTTATGATGAAAACATTAGTCCCTATTTCTTTTATTTACAAACAAGAAAGTAAGTAAATAATAAAAGAACCACCCTAAATAAAAGCATCACTATTAATATAACTTTAATTATAATAGTAATGAATACTGATATTAAGCATTAAGCACTGACATTAATTAACTTAAATTTGTATTTATAAATATACTAGCTGTTTACCCGCAACTTTGACAAATTTTCATCCCCCATTATAGTCCCTTGGGGGTTGATTTTCAAAAAAACGTGCAGCCTTTGTTTGAACTCAGGGCTTTAATCACAATATCAAAATCAAATCATAGCTTATTAAATTTCATAAAAATTGGTCCAGTAGTTTATCTGTGAAAGCATAAGACTTATGTACCTATTTATAATAATTGTGTGGATTAAATGCAAATCGTTTATAGTGTAAATTATACAAGTATTTACCACTATCCTTACTCCTTCAGCTTTTTGTAACTAGGGTAATCTATGTAAGTGCAGTCATATTCCTCCATAGACTAACAAGAATATCAGTCTGCCACATTTTCAATGAATTGGTAGTCTGAAGACTAATTACTCAAGTTTTAAGGAATAAAAAGAAATCTTTAACAAATATTTTTTGACTGTTGTAATTTAAGATTTCTTATTTTATGGCTTTTTAGAACTACCATGTGCAGTTTGATTTTGCCAATATCTGTGTTAGGTAAGGCATGACTCTGTAGATAATTACTTAAACACAGAAATCTTGAGAGTTTTTATAGAGATTATCCTTTAATCCATAATGCAAATTTGAGCATAAGCTTTGTTGATTATAAACTAACTAGCTATAAAGACTTTACTTGATTTGCTATGTTGTTTAGTATACTTACCTCAATGTACATGTATGTTTACTAGGTGGTGGTAGAGTTTAGCAGCGACTCGCCCAGATTGGTACCACCGCCTTACCTATTCCTGCCGCCATAACGTCAAGACATGTTCCGGTTCGGAGGGTAAGGTAGCCGGTAAACATATTTTGCTCAAGGCCTAACATCTCACCCTCAGGTTGGCAATGTCCATAACCACCTTTGGTGTCTCTAGGCAGCGTGAATTTCTTAACATCAGAAAATCCGTCTGCTTGTTTGCCTTCCAATATCATAAAAAAAATTGCTACTTATAAGCTGATTTAATGAAATGAATATGAAATTTAGCAGGTTATTTGTCTGTTAACAGGAACATGACGAGTTATTAACATACAGATGTAATTCATACTTCCATATATTCATCATAATTCCACATATTCATCATCATACTTACCATATCAGAAGGATACAGGGTTTAATGCAATAACATGCAGAATACAAACAGCAAATCTTACATTATTTCATCTATATCAGCTTGTATTTTCTTTATAAGTCCTCTGAGAACTTACAAAGAACTGTGACATGAGAACTGTTCTCCTATTTATTTATTTTGAGACTAGTCACACAAATTTAATCTAACCCCAAAGTAAGGAAATAATTTGTGTTATGAGTGTTAGTCAACAATACTAATAGATAGAAATACTTATACAGATACCAGAATAAATTTAATAAGCACCCAGACCCGGAAATGCAGACATCTAAATGTTCATCACACAAATGCCTGCCCCCGTCTGGAACCTAACCCAAGCCTCCCAGTTGTTTGATGTAGTTAGATGTGTACGCTAGCAACTCGACCAACAAGGCAGTCATATTGTATTTATTATTGCAGCAGTCAAGTTAAAAGCAAATTTTGGACTAATGGTTTTACATGAAACAGAATCCTAAAAAATAGTAAACATCTAACAGATGAGATATGGTTCTAAATAATAAAGGTTAAACAATATTAGTAATCTATGCAAAAAGGGACAGGGTATAATAAAATCAAGAAATATGTATTATTCATACATGGCCCCTATTCATTAAGAACTTACTTGCATGTAGAATGGCATGTTGGAGTATTCTGCTTGGTATTGATTGGTGTTAGATTGCAAGACAGGCTGGGCAACCACTGGGTAAGCTGCATATTGCTGTTGGTACATAGCCATGTTATTTAAATCATATGGTTGCGGTACTGGCATTGGATTGTTGATGCTTTGTGAATTAAATTCATAGGGTTTCCCTGCACTCTGAAAAAAAAATGAAGTTGTAATCACTTGCAAAAACAATTCTGTTTTTCAACATCAATTATAGCATTTGCCAAAGAACAATGGTCAAATTTGTATAGGAGCTGGACCTGACTTTTTTGTCATGTCCCAAAAACGGCTATACTTTTTAGATTTAGATTGGTTTGTTTTTATGTAGTGAAAGTACGGTAAAAATTAAAAAGTTAAAATGGAGTTGGATAGGTCACACGATAAGTGGGAAAGATAAATGGTGCCTTTCGGCCACAGTGTGGTATCCCAGAAACATAAAAAGAAAGCGGGGACGACAGTTCAAAAGATGGGTTGATGAAATTGTGGAAACAGCTGGAAAGACTTGGACAAGACTAGCAGTGGATAGATAGATCAAAGGTTGGAGGAGGCCTTTGCCAGTAGGCACACAGACTACGACATATAAATATTATAACCAGTTTTGTCAAAACCAAAGAAAAAGAAAAAATAATCAAATAACACAAGTAATATAATAAATAGCATGATATATAAAAATGATATTGAAAACTAAAAAAAGAAAATAATAATAATAACATAGAAATAATCAATGTAATTAATTTAATAATTGCTTATAATATATAAAATTAATAATAAAAAAATGGTAGTGAAATTTATAGATTTCATGTCCAAATATTATAGTTTATATTTATTTATTATATTTTTATTATTGTGATTGTGATTATTGTGATATTTTTATGATTTTTTTTTATGATATTGGAAGGCAAACAAGCAGACAGATTTCCTGATGGTAAGAAATTCACGACGCCTAGAGACACCAAAGATTATTATTATTATTTTTTTATTTTGATTATTATTATTTTTTCTTTTCTTTATTAAATTTAATTAAATTATGTTAACATTTAATTTTATTAAAATTAGGGAATGTGTTGTAAATGTATTGCGTGAGAATAAATAACTGAATTGATGTATTATCAAGTGTAATGTATGAAATAATAATAGTAATAATAATTTAATCAACTTATGAACTAAAAAAAAAAAAATTGTCACTGGAGAACTAGCTTAATTGTAAAATGTTTGTGAATCGTCTGAATAAAAGGCTACTTTATTTATTTATTTATTTAGTAAACACAATCCTGTTTAAAAATTACACCCAAATAGCCACAATTTTCCATAATCACGTCAACTTCCTTTTGAGGTTAGAATCCACAATTACCTTTACGTGGCTTTTGTGTAGCATAAAAGTGTAATCAGCGATAAGCGAGAAGGGTAATTAGCAATCCCGTTAATATTTATTTTGATTTCCCTCAAAGAATTATTAATAATAAAATCTGTCATCTGTCAAAGTGCATGTTACTCTTATCTGTGAATCAGACTCCAAAGTTCGATGTCAAAAATGTTTGTCCAACCGGCTCGTGGAGTCTAGTCTGCTTGGAATACACATTTTACCGATAATTCAATATAATTCTTTATTGCTCTTAACTTGGATGTATAGTTTAAATAACAATAATGGCATAACATCACAAGTACATAGTAATGTAATGCGTATATAGTGATTGAACTCAATCACAGTTAAAAATAGAAAAACATAAAAAATTTAAAAAATTTACAAATAAATTACACAAACTTATATATCATTTGGTTGGGCTAAAGGTATTAGTCATCAATACCATTAAACAAATAAAAAATGTGGTGTTTATGTCAGAGCCATAAAAACAGACATCTATATTTGTTACACAAATGTATGTTCCTGTTGGTAATTGGACAGAAGCCGAGTGGAAAAATTCTGGAGTTAGGGGTGCACACTTTCTACTTGACTAACAAGACCACTGATCACTTAGTATAATGTCTGGTTATTTTTATTGTTATATTTATCACCAGTCTTGAAATTCTTGTGAAATTAAAATATAACAAGATATTAGTTATATCTGTACACACATCCAAACAAGTCACGTTAGTCCTGCTTTTAGACTGACATTGTGATACACATACAAACACACATTAAAACTGAAGCATAGCACATATGAATGTCTAGTTTCTAATCTTAATTAAATTTATTTTACTTTTATTATTTAGACATTATATGGCGTCAATATTTGTACCGACTGGCTTGGTGGGGACCTGGTGACCTATAATCCAAGTACTTGTACTTAACATAGGCGCCAGACTCTCACAAAACCAGCTTTTTAATCCGTAATTTTAAAATATCAGAAAAATTGTACCTACTCATTCAAGAAAAAGTTTTTGAGAAGAGTAATAAATAAATGTATTATTATTGTGTTCCTGCACTGCTGTCGCATAAGTTTGTAAGGTGTCATACACACACTAGGGCAGTAGCTGTCATGCAGTGTGTAATTTGTCTACAAGACACTTTTAAGCTATTTATTCTTCTAAAATTATCACCTTTTGTCGTTTGTCTTCGACATGTAATTGCATCCCATTATAATATGTGCCATTTAATCTCCTCATTACAAGAGCAGCGTCCACTTCATCTGCTAATCCAACGGTAATCTTCCGACCTTTTCCTTCAGGTAAGAAATTGTCTAATACCACATCTGAGAGTCCACATTTTTCAAGGAGTAATTGACGTACATCAGGCACACAGCACTAAAAAAATTTATAGTAGGTACCTAAGTAGTTAAGACATCGCTAGTAAATGCATTTACGTACGCAAAGATTAGAAAAAGATACCTGAGTCGGTAAATTATGTATCACCAGAAGCATTGTGGTAATTCAACTTATAACATCATGAAGAATCGACAAAAGATAAATATTATTGACAACAAATGGTTGTCGGTTTTTCGTTTGCCCAATTTTCCAATTTCCAAAACTACCTACAGCGCGGCGGCGAGGTTGAGAAGCGATGACAATTGACAAATCACCACAGACTACTTAGAGATATACGTATCAAATCACTGACAAATTAGCACAGAACAAGTAACAACTATAGTACTCCGACAAATTAGAGATGTGTGAACTCGATTTAGGTACAACTCGAATTGATTTGTCTATAACTTGCAATTGTTAATAATAATTGCACTCCCCGCGACACTGGGAACGACACCAACACGTCGCGAAGATTCCCGATCATTCGTAATTATATTCATTGGACGCATGGATGCGTAAAAACACCAATAAATACTGTCGCAGATATAAGGTTATATTGGAGTGCCCGTTGTGTTGTGGTTGGTTATAGAGATGTGTCAACTCGATTTGCTAACCCGAGTCAACTCGAGTTAGGTCCGACTCGAGTTGATTTGTCTGTAACTCGCAATTGCCAATAATCGCATTCCCCGCGGGCCGCGACAGCGCTGGCTACGCGTCAGCCGCAGCCGAACGACGGATAACACGGGCGGAGCGAAGATTTCCAATCATACGAAACTATATTCATTGGTGCTAATGACAATAAATTAAAAATACTGTATTTTTTTGGAATGACTAATGTATTGCCAACCTCTCGATTTTTACAACCTCACTGGGTTTTTAAATACTGTCGCACATACGAGGTTATATTGGACTGCCGGTTATGTTGTGGTTGTTTCCTAATTGTTATTATCGTTTGTTTACGCTAATAATAATTTTTGTTTAAAAAATATGCTAGGACCGAAACGTAAATCTAATTAATAAAATAGATTGTGATATTTGTGATACCCGTAAAGATAATTAATTAATAGCATTTTACGCTTTCGACTTCATCAAGTTGGAATGATATTATTTTGTTAAGTGTTATTTTAATTGCTAAATATAAATAGTGTTATTGAGAATTGATGTAAATTACGTCCTTTAAATAAATAAAAATACTCATTACAAATGGCAAAAATAAGTTATATAGATAAATACATTGATTTTTCCATTATCGTAATAGGTACCTAATTACATTTATTCCACTCAATCGAATCAAGCGTTATTTTGTGGACCTTTCTTATAGTGTTAGAAGACAAACAAGCAGACAGATTTCCTGATGGTAAGAAATTCTTGCCACCTAGGGACAAAAAAGGTGGTAATGGTGCGTTGACAACCTGAGGTTGATTTGTTAGTAAGTAAGTAAACCGGCTACCTCATACTCCCAACCGGAACACGTCAACGACAAGTACTGAAGACGGCAGGAATAGAGAAGGTGCAGGTACCAATAGAGACCGGGCGAGTCGGTACAAAACTCTATCACCTAGTGATATGTCATGGTATTAGTGACAGTAAGCCTATGCCCGCCTTTTATCACCTAGAAGGATGTTACGGTGTTAGTAACGGTAAGCCCATGCTCGCCTTTTACGGTCTGTCTGGCAGAAAAGCAGATGGTCTATTCTGCAAGGAGCCCGGCACTTTCTTTTCTCTTTGGTTTTCAACGCTTATGCTAATATTATTGCTATAGCTGTTTTTCCACAATTACTTCTACTATTATCCATGTAGAATTCAGATTAACTTAATTTTAATCAAATGTGAAACACAACTTCACTCTAGTAAATTCAACTGTATACTGACCAAGGAGTAAAGTAACTGTCCATAAAGGAAATACTGACGATGATATTATTGACAAATGTAATAGCCCCTTTCAATACTTGCGACACGTAGTGATTATATTCTCTTTGCTAAAGAATACTACTGCGGCCACGATATTGTCGATTCGGTCTTGAACGAAATCAAACGGACCGTGCATCGTATCGTGTCACCGTTGATTCTCGACTCGATATCGCCCCAGATCACCAACTTGTTGCGCATTCAGCAACCGGTGGGATGCAACAACTTTGTCAAGGTACCCAGCAACCAGGGTTGGGCATTATTTGAATTACTTGTAATTAAAATACGTAATTGAAATACAAATACGTATTTGGTATTTGTATTTCAATTACTTCCTTAAAATGTACTTAATTTGTAATTCGTATTTCAAATACCTGACGACGAAGTATTTTGTAATTAGTATTTCAAATACTGTAGGCTTCAAAATACATTTTAACATTAAAATACATTTAAACTTCATTTAGCGATCGTGAGTGTGAACAAAAAGAATGAAATAATAGATGGAAGCAGGAGGAGTAGCACCACTAGTAAAGAAGATGATGAATTTATTGATTTTGAGAACAGAGACAGTGATCAACCACAGACATCTAAAATGGAGTTAGAATTGGTCAGCTTCCTAAATGATAGAAGCAAAGAGCTTTCAATTCTTAAGCGCTATCCAAATATAAAAAATCATACAATTTAACACAAGTTTGTGCTCATCAGGACCTGTAGAAATATTGTTTTCTTTGGCAGGTTTTATTCATTCTCTAACAAGAGGCTGTATATCTGACAGTACATTTAAAAATCTAGTGTTCATGAAAGGAAACTCTGGTTTTATTGATTAATTAATTTCTGTTGATTATATTCTATATATTATAGATTCTTTTTTTCCTCAACTTTTCAGCCCAGCTGGTTTAGATTAC
>NJDD01008320.1:36272-50476 GCA_002245505.1 Calephelis nemesis | reverse complement strand
CCAACCCCCCTCCCCCCTTCTCCTCCCGGTCTATTCCCGTTGCCCCCTAACGGGGACAGTGGGACGTGATTATATTTCTATCCTGTTGTCACCATTACATAGATTAAGCTAACGGGGATAACGGGAAGTAAAAATTGCACGTGTCGTTGTCCCCTTAGGTAAGTAAATCTATCTGCCTTTCTGTTTTAAGATTAGTCCTAAAATATGAAAAAAGTAAAGAGAATTAAAACAAAATGCATTTACTGTATTAGAATTTTAACTCAAGCTGAAAAATATTATGATTAAAAGTAGAAATCAACAAAAATAGTACAATAATGACCTAAAAGTAATCAAAATTACAAAAAAAGGTAGGTACCCCACAAATTTACAAAAAATATCACAATCTTGTCTAATATACCATGTCTAAATAGTTACAAAACTATCACATAAATTTATCTGATACATAATCAACAAGGTATGTAGTTACAAAAAATAGCACAATCATTTGTCTAAAAAATAATTCACATGGTAAATAGTCAAAAAAAATGTCATAATCATTTGTCTAAAATTAATTTCTGTTACAAACACCTTACTAAAATATTGCAACAATTACAAAAAATAATCAATGCGGCTTAGATCTTACTACAAAAATATCATAATCATTTGCATAAAAAAAATCAACATGTTTTTCAAAATATTGTGACCGGTATGGTAGGTAGATCGGCTGTAACGATTTTATTCTTGCAGTCTTTCATATAACTGTCAAGTAGGTTATATTTAAAATCTGGAGTACAAGTGTGGCAAGCTTCTTTTAAAAATTGATTATGCTGTAAGCAAAAAAAAACATTATAAAATAAAAATATATTATGTTAAACACATAATTCACATTACATTAAATTCAACTCTAATACCCAAGTATTACATAATTTTTAATTAGTTACTACGAAAACTACTGGGTTGTTTGAAATCGAAATCAATTGAAACAGTTTTTTAAAACGGATTATTTCACTTTTGATTTGAAAAATATTTGACATTGATTATGTATTTGATATTTTCCATCGTCGGCGCTTGGTAAAAATTCCAGATATCCTAGTTCTAGCCTTGATCATCATCTCACTAGCGAAACCGGTAGGCTATGTATAAAATAATAAATTATAAGTGATACGTAAAACAGTACAAGTGTTTCTTCCTTTAAAATAAGAATGTTGATTATGTACATTACTTATTGATTACTGTAACCTAGAATATTTATTTCTATGAAGATAGTTTACTTACCTATTTTAAGACAGTATTACACCATAAGCATTGACTATAATTCACTATTTGAAAAAAAAGTATTTATTAGGGAGGTATCATAGGAAAAAAATAAGAACTTTAAAACACGGGTTCCAATATTTTTTATTCATCTACTGACGTATACCAAGGTAACACATGGTTGAAAACCAGATAAAATAAAGCGGGGCCAGTGGGCGCTATAATATTTACCTATTATATTTATATTAACGGGGACAACGGGAAGTAATATTAAATATTTTTTTCTAATACCGTTGTCCCTATTGGACGGGGCCTTGCCAACGGGGACAGCAGGAAGTAATTTTAAATATTTTATTCAATTCCCGATGTCCCCGTTCAACGGGGACACGGCCAACGGGGACAACGGGAATAGACCCTCGTCCCTCCTCCCCCTTCTTCTTTACACTTCCCAAGTCCCCTAGGAGAAACGCATATTTTTAGACTAATTTTACCATACATTCCTACCACTGTGACGCCCGCAAGTCAGTTTATACAGCTGCACCCGACGAAAACACCCTCGGCGAGTACCGGGTAAAAGACGAATTTGTCTTACATCCCGCACCTTCGAGCATTGGTACGACCTCGGTACAGACTATACGAATACGCTTTGCATAAGGAAATTAAAGCTAAAAGTTAGTTTTAAAGTAATTTATGTTAGTGTAGCATCCTGCTATACAACAAAAGAGGCTCTGACGACGATTTCCCCGAACGTCGCTCGCCCGTATAACCAAGTTTAAAGATTTTTATTTTTAGCTCATTGTGTGTCCGTGAAGCTTGTGATGACGTCGTAGGACTTGTCACTCGAGCGATAGCTTCGCGCGCGATTCACTTCTAAGACTCAAACTCTGTGAGATACTAGATTAAAACTGGGTTTGTAGCGACGCGGGTCCACAGTGCTCCGAGAGTATAAGAGAGACTTGCCGCAGTGCGACTCAAAGTATGAAAGGTATAGGAGGATAGGAAATGGGTTCTCAGCGACGCGGGTCGACTGTGCTCCAAGAGTAGGTACCGGTGAGACAAGGATAAGGCCTCCTCTCCCACCGATCTAGACCGCGCACCTAAGTGTGCGTGGATAGACACGCACCAACACGTTTTGAGGAAAAGCTGTTGCGGTCGTCACCACCGGGCCAGTGTACGTCGAGAGGCTTACACTATATGTATATTTTTTATTGCTGTAACATCACTCGCAAATGTAAGCTTTGTGCTGACATCGACATGACGTTTGTGAAGAGCATTGAATTTCGGCCTTAGCCACTACTGAGAGAAAAAAAGATAAAAAAGTATCTAAGTCAAACATAGAAAAATAAAATTTGATTTATAAAAATAAGAGAAGGGAAGATTGGTTTTGTTTATGTAATAAACAGTGTAAAATAGGACTACTAAAGTTATAAGTAAAGCATGAACATAATTGTCGATTCTCTATTTTATGTTAGTTATTCTTTAGTTATGTTAGTTTTGTAGAACGTATCTTTTGTTTTAATAAATAAATTCTCTATTTTAGACACACCACATTGTGTTTTTGCTAAGAAAACCTCCAATATTATTGAGTCATTATTTTTAGGTACCTACGTACGAACACATCAGCTGTGTTAATTTAATTTGTGTATTTATAAAATAAGTGTTATTGTTAAGTGAAAACTGATAGAAAACGTTTATTATAATATTGTTAAACCCTGTTAGTGTTATCTAGGTAAACAGTTGTGTATAATTAAAAAAAAACAAGTGTTAAAACAGTTAAAGCAAATAGTGAACAATTATGGTTATAATTTTCTGATTTATATTAAAAACTAACTTTTATGACACGATTTGATGTAAGTGTAACATAGTGTCACTGTGCATCACACGTAAAGTTAAAATTAAACATTATTTTAATAATTTGGAAAACAACTAACAACTCAACGCCGTTACATCATATTAAAAATTTGAAATAGTACCTACCGCCTTGAAGTTAGATCGTCTACAAACTTTTAGAAAGTGACAAAGGAAATAATAATTATTGTGTATAAATTCAATAACACACGAAGAAAAAGTAATATTTGAATGAATGAATGAATGTGTTTTATTCAAATTAAGTATACATTATATACATTTTTTGAATGTCAAAATTCTTAATTCTAAAAATAATACCTATGAACAATTTATCCATTTATAATTTATAAACATTCAAAATAAGCAATTAAAAATTTAAATTGAAATTAAAATGTTACAAATTATTTCCAAAAATTACAAAACTAATAAAAAAAGAACATTAATCAAAAAAAATATTATATAAAATGTCAAAAACAATGTCAAAACAATTACAACAAAGTGGAATAAATAGATAAGTATATAAAATGTCAAAACAATCACATCAAAGTCGCAAAAATAGCATTAAAAATTTCATATTCTCCATATGTCATTGTCATTAAAATACTCATTTATTGTATAATATGCCTTGTTAGAAAGTATCTTTTTTACGTAGTTTTTAAATTTTCTTTCTTGTAACTCTTTTATACTTTCAGGAATTTTGTTGTACATGCTCACGCAAACTCCAATAAAACATTTCGAGGTTTTTTTTAGCCTAAACTTTTGAATTGCTAATTTATTTTTATTTCTCGTGTTCACAATGTGTATATCTTTATTTTTTGTGAACTCATTAATATTTTTCCTGACATACATTATATTTTCATAAATGTACAAACTAGGGACCGTCATAATATTAATTTTCTTAAAAATCTGCCTCAGAGATGCCCTACTGCCCATATTGTATATTGCCCGTATAGCTCGTTTCTGCAAAATAAAAACTGTACTAACATCTGCAGCTCTGCCCCACAGTAAAATACCGTAAGACAGATGACAGTGAAAATTACTGAAGTAAACAAGTTTCGCAGTCTTCATGTCAGTTATCTGTCTAATTTTCCTTATGGCATAAGCTGCTGAGCTAAGTTTTTTGATAAGATTTACTATTTGGGAGCTCCACTGCAGTTTGGAGTCTATTGAAAGGCCGAGAAAAGTCGTTTCATTTACTAAATCTATCACCTCATTCTTTAACTTTATTGTATTGTCTTGAATTGGTCTTACATTTGGAAGAACGAATTTGACACATTTGGTTTTACTCGTATTTAATACCAAGTTATTTGCGTTAAACCAATTACAGACTAAAGAAAGTGCGCTATTTACTTCATCATAATCCGGGTCGAGTCTGTTTACCTTAAAAATTAAGGATGTATCATCCGCAAATAGCACAATTTCACACAAACTCTGGACAGTTGGTGGTAAATCATTGATGTAAATCAAGAAAAGAAGTGGCCCCAAAATAGATCCCTGTGGAACACCCAAATGCAAAAATGAGCCTTTAGACTGTGTGCCATTAACTTGAACTTTTTGTAACCTAGATTTTAAATATGATTTAATTAATTCTAAGGCTTTGCCTTTAACACCATAGTGCGCCAGTTTCACAAACAAGGTCTCGTGATCAACACAATCGAACGCCTTTGAGAGATCACAAAAAACAGCTATGGCATCACATGACTGCTCCCACGCTCTCATAACGTATGTTACTAATTTTATGCCGGCATCTTTGGTTGATCGACCTTTAGTAAACCCGTACTGCTTGTCACAAAATAATTTATTGGCATTGAAATAAGCTAGCATTTGATTGTAAATCATTTTTTCAAAAACCTTGCTCATCACTGGTAATATAGACACAGGTCTATAATTAGTTGGGTCAGTTTTATCTCCAGATTTATAAAGTGGTACAATTTTACTAATTTTCATAATATCAGGGAATGTCCCATCGTCAACACAAATATTAAAAATAAGACTAAGATACGGTGCTATAATGTTAATAATAGAGCCTAAAAACTTTACAGACATACCAAAGATGTCTTCACTTGCTTTGAATTTTAATGATTTAAAAGATTTTATTACTTCGTCTGGACTTACATGTCTAAAAACAAAAGACGTGTCACAAGTTTTAATGTTTTGTTTTATAAATTGTTCTGCTACAATGGGGGAAGAATTTACTGTGCGTGTAATTTCTGCCGGAATTTTAGTAAAAAAAATTTCAAATTCATGAGCAATGGTTTCATCAGATTTAACGAAACTATTTCCTGTCCTTAATGTAAGCTCCAGATCTGGCTCTTTTGTTTTTCCGGTTTCTCTATTTATAATTTTCCATACCGTTCTTTGTCTATCATTCGACTTCTTAATTTCTCTGTTTATGTGAAGAGCTTTAGCACAAATACAAACTTTTCTAAATAGCTTAGAATATCTCTTTACATAGTCTAAAAATTGCATATTTTGTGGTAGATTTTTTTGGGCGTACAAGTCATAAAGAATATCACGGCTTTTGAATATACCTGGCGTTGCCCAATCACTAAATTTAAGTTTATTTGAGACCGATATAGTTTTACACTTAAAAATGTTATTGAATTCATTATATACAATATTGAAGAATTGTTCACAAATATCGTTGTTAAAATTAATATTGAGGCTAGGAAAATATTTTAAAATACGATTTTTATAAGTATCTAAACGCTTTTCAGTTATGGTCCTTTTCTGTATTAATGACGGCTTTTGTTTCTTCTGTATATAAGTTTTAAAACACACAGATTGACCACAGTGATCAGAACTCAAGCTGTTTATTATAACAGCTTCGTATATGTTGCAGTCAGAAAAAACATTATCTATGCAAGTGGCAGTATTACCTGTTATGCGTGTTGGTTCATAAAATGCATGTTTGAGATTAAAAGAGTCGAATAGAGCTAAGAGTCTTGTTGAATAACTACTGCTTTCTAAAATATTTATATTAAAATCGCCGCATATAATCAAAGATTTGTTGTTTTTATTTAGCAATTTTAAAACATTTTCCATTATCGTCTCAAACATATCAAAATTATCACTTTTATTTTCCCCTCTAGGAGGCCTGTAAACACAGACTATAATGAAACGTGGCATTTCTATGCAAGATAATTCAATACTACTTTCTTTAGACATAGACATAACATCTTTCCTCACTTTGAATTTAATGCTATTTTCACAAATTATTAAAGAGCCTCCTCTTTTCCTAATTTTCCTTTATTTGAAGAAACAAATGAAGAAAATCATAAATAAAATATGTAAACTAATAAATATATAATATTAATAATTTGAAAACGTAAATTACTTGTAATCAGCGCCATCTAGTAGCTGTACATAAAATTAGTATAAAGTTATTGTACATTGCTTCATATTTTGACTACTTAACGAAATCCATTGTGTGCATTTTGTTAGTAACAAGAAGATGTCATCGCCAGTCTCAAGACAGACAAGCGGATAGTAAAATCTTGTAATTATATACCTACATCAACAGATAACAAAACATCAAACTACCTACATGATTTTGTTTACATTTTAAGCAGTCTAGTAAAATATTTTGGTATTTTAATTTTAAGTTGACATTGTATTTTGATTTGAATTGTAAAAACGATAAAAGATTGTTATGTTTTATGCCACGTTATGTTTTTGTTAGCAGTTATATGTGTACTCTTTAATTAATTTAGTTTTGACACTTGTTAAAAAGAAAAATGTGACTCACCTATCGTTAAAGATAGTACTTATTTACATATTGCAACCTCTTATATAACGTTCCACCAACTGTTACCCGCTTCTTTACCCCATCAACCTAAAGTTTAATGTATTGATAATATTGCTTGTGTTTTCTGTAGTGTCACCATATTATAAATTAAATTTAAAAATGATTACTAGAAAGTCATATGCTAAACAAGAAGAGAATAAACTACAACTTACATTAGTAGAACTGAAAAAAAGTAGGGAATTATGTGACCAGTTATTGAGAGAAAGGGACGATAGCGAAAAGGAACTTATCGATGTTTTAGAAAATAATAAGAAACTTAAGGCAGAGATGGTTGTTATTCATAACAAGTATACAGATGTCGTTAATAAGTGTGACCAGCTTCAAACAATTATTAATAGTTTTGATTTGTGTAGTGACGAGGTAGAGCTTATGGTCAAGCTTATATCTGACCTTGAACATCAGCTCAACGAGGCTAATGTAACAATACTGACATTAAAAAATGAAAACCAAGATTTAATTTTTTTTCAAAATCAAAAGTTGTATGATGAACTTGTCGCTGGTCGTCACACTCATCACTCTAATGTAAGGTTTTCATCAAGTAATAAGTTAAAAAAGTACATAAAAATCAATAAATTCATTAAAAAAATACAGTTGTTAAGTAAAAAAAACAGAAAATCCATTCAATTGTATAAAAACAGTGCATATGTAATTGATAAAATTAAATTGTATAAAATTCGATCTGAAAATATAAAAACTACGTATGAGAATGACATTCAGGACCTTCAAACTGAAATAACGAATTTAAAAAAAAACCTTACATATATGACAGGTAAATATGAATTAACAAGGAAAGAGATCCAGAGTCACATTAAGGCACTGGAAGAGCTAACTGATCTGTCAAAGTATAATCAAGAGCGGTTTGACTCTTTGACACAAAACTATATCTGCAATTGTAATCATGTCCAAGCAATATCTAACCATAGTAGTACATCCCAGCCTGAACATCTTTTAAGTAATAGTTTTAAATATCAAAATTTACCAGAAAATAACGTAGTAATGATAAGTGATGAATCAGGGAAATCTATGGGTTCAATCTTATCTAAAAGTTTAGGAAAGAATGTTTTAAATTATTGTATGCCAGGTTGTAATTATAGAGATATTTTAAAAAAAGCTTTGTCCACTAGGTTTGAAAGTAACACAACTTTGATAATATTTTGCTGTAGAAGAGGTGACATAGACAGAAAGGGTGTAATAAAAATGTATGATTCTTTGGCACAGTTAGATGTTAGAAAGATAATTATCGTAACTTCCATATATAAATAGATCGAATGCAGCAGAAAACAAATATAGATTTGTACTGAATAGTTGCCTTCACACAATTTCTACAAACAATAGTAATAACATAGACATATATATTACTTCGTAAGGACCCGGCTAAAGAACGCTTCAAATGTCCGCAGCGCGTTGGCCCTAAAATATCGTTTTAGGGCCAACGCAGCTCAATCGTCCGATGGCGACCGAGTGAGTGCATGTGTTAATTGTAATTTACAAAAATGCCTAGTTGCGTCGTAAAAAGATACAAAAATTATGACACAAAATTTAAAAAGGTACGTGGGATATCGTACCTTTAGTAAGTTAGCGTACAATAGTGTTATTATTTTAACTAAGTATCAATAAATGAAAATCATTTTAAAGCAAATATCTCTGCAGAGACACGATTGCGTTGTCACGTGGTTGTCACATGACACAGTACCGTGGAAGGCGATGTAACCTTGTAAAGACGTCCTATTTTTTATGTTTTTGTTACTCTGGGTATTATCTACTGTACTAATTTTTAAAAACTGTATTCTGTTCTTTTTAATTTTTCTTAGTAATAAAAAACATAGTTTAATCATAAAAATACCCACATAATTCGTTTATTCGTTATATCGTTGACAATAATTAGTCGTTATTGAACGAAAATCATAATTTTAAACAGAGTGATTATTCAATTAATTTTTCTTTTAGGGTTTTCAATTTTATGTCAGTAACTATTTTTACTTTACTGTTAATGATAACATAATTTATTACCAAAATCGTTTTTTTATTTAAATTTATTTATTAGGAATTCTACATTTCCTAAAAACGTACAAGTTACAAGCTACGCTTCCTACTTTATAAGACCTTAAGTAATACGCTTTCTGAAGCGATCCCATTACACAAAAAGCTTCAATTATAAATGATAAAAATATTACTACATTATAGATTATCTAGTGATCCTGTTCGTAAAGTACATTGAAGTCGTCTTATACGGGCACAACGAAAAGAACTTTGCTACATAAAAATACTATATATGCTCTATTCAGTTTTCTGACAATCAAAAATAAAATAAATATTTTGTTATAAATCATAATTATTACGCTCGACACGTTAGTACAAGGTTACATAATACTCTGTACGCAGCGCGTAATCGCGTTGCGTATATGGGCTACTAGATGACGTTGTTTTTAGCTTGTATGAAAAATGTTATGTCATTTGTTCTGACGGGCGTATCCTTCCCTTTCAAATCATTGAGTAATAAATTTAATTTCTTAGATATAAATATTTTTAAACACGAAAAAAATATTGGAGGTATAATTGTTTCTAAGTATTTACGAAGACAAATAGCTAAATCTTTGTTGTACTATATTAATTAGCTATATTAATTGTTCTATATTAATTACCATTGTTTAGTACTAATAATTTTGTTAAGATGAAATCTTATTTAAAAGATTGCTGAGCAAGTAGTTTAATCTGACAATTTGATTATTCTAAATTTTGAAATATCGATTATACTTGACATTTAATTTTATTTTTTGACATGTTAATTATTATTTTTTTAATTTATTTGATGTTTTGATGTATTTTTTTATAATTTATTGTACGTCGGTTTTTTAGTTAGGTATGTTTTAATTTTACATTTTATTTAAATAGGTTTAATAATTTCGACATGTAAGTATTTACCTACATACTTACTATTACGTGAGAGTATGAATATTTCATATTAATTATTTAGATTTTAGAGTATAAAATTTTACTTTTTTTTATTCTTAAAGTTTTGTTAATTAATCTTGTAATCATATAACATACTGAAAGTATTTGTTGATATGAATTATGACTAAGTTGTAAGTTTATGACGTCGATAAGAGTATATTATGTACCTACATCGAATAAACTGATTTGATTTGATTTGGTTTACTCTCAAAGCGCACATTCATTCATCAAAAAGACTAAGGTGACGAAGACTCGATGGAATTTACGTTTGGTTCGGCGTTGTCGAGCGGCCGACGCAGGGCTACTCGGCGAACCGACCGCACACGGAACAAGGAACGCCTCAGTCAGTTACTGCAGCGAGAGAACGCCGCAAGCGAAAATTTTATAGACGAGACCGTGCGGGCGGGCGAGACCGAAGCGTTCATCCAAGTGTTGGAACAGTTAAGTGCACGCTGCGACGAGTGGAATCGGTCGATTGAACGATTGAAACGCCGCGTAAAACACTTGCGACCCGCCAACATAGACGACAACGATTACCATCAGCGCCTGCAGAGCGCTATGCACACATTGAATCGGAATATAGATGCGCTGACGCGGTTGCAAGAGGAGCGCGAAACCATCGACGAGGACGAACCATGCTTGTAGAATTAGGCGCGTCAGCCACCGCCGGCTACAGTTAAGGTCACAGGAGCGACTTCTGCGACTGTTGAAGCGCGCCAACGATGGACAAGATCTGTGCGGCTAGTAAGATGTCTGATTGTATAGTGGTGCGATTTACTCCTCTTTGCCCGGAGTTCTTCCGATGCAAGAGACGCCCGACCGTGACGCGATAATCGGCCGTTTACTGGAACGTCTAATGCCCGGTACGTTGGACGAGAGCGTGGCCAGTCTGAGCAGAGAACACATCTTGCCCTACTTGGAAGCGTCGAACCATTACTATGTCCGGTGCACCAGACGGCTCGAGTCGGAAGACACGCGAGCGGCACTCGCGGAAGCTAGGCTGGCGGCCAACCGGGGCGATCTGGCGGGCGAGTTCCAGAATCTCTACACTTTTCTGAGCGATTGCGCCCAAACGGGCGGCGTGACGAGGGCGCTACAGCCGACCCTTGTCTGGCTCCATTTGCGCACGACGACCGCCATAGAATGCGAAGGCGGCGGCGATGGCGACGGCACTCTGACATTCTGGGACATTGTTGCCAACGTGGCGGTGACCTCGTTGCAATTGTGGCTGTTGCAGCCGTACGACGTAACGTGCGTGCTGTACGTCACCAAGGTGCTGCTACCGCTTCGGGTGTACGAGGCCGTAGCGGCCAAACGAGTCGACTGGGGGGCACAAGTCACACGTCTGAACCGCGAGCTGTGCAAGCGAAATCGTTGCTTCGGCAGTCCCAGCAGCGTGGCCCTCGCGCGTTGCGTGAGTGGTATCGTCCCAGGCGTGGACATACCCTATTTTGACAGGCTGGTGGACACGTACCGCAAATGTCCGTCACACTTTGAACCGTTTCTAAAGTACGGCGAGGAGTTTGCTTTCAGCACCTTGCTGTGCACCTATCTGGATCTGCGGCCCGGCTCCCCGTACTGCTCAACTATTATCGGTGGCGTGTCAAGCTGTTCGCCTCCGTCCTCGCGGCCAGGTGCGGTGAAGACAAAACGAAGCGCCTCGATCGAGCCGTTAGGGTTGCCATCGATCACATGAACAAGATTTGCGAAAACTGCATCAATTGCAATTTTGTTCTCGCCAACACGATTCCCAGTAGTCATTAAAGAGTTAACGGAGAGCTTGAAATATCTAGCACACCTGGTCAACGACGCCGCTGCCGTCAGAGGCCGGCGGAGAGCTACGATGGTGTTCTCCATAATAAAGCAAAAATGGCCACAACAGCGCTAGCGATAGAGGTCGACGGCGTCGGCGACGTGGATGTCAATAGAATCAGAGACTACAACGTAGCAGCGTACGCCCTGTATCAGGTGGCGCTGCGAGATCTAGACCTTTTGAACTTGTGTTCAATTGTGTGCGCTGGATGAAAATAATCGTAAACATGCTTTAAAAAAAAGACTGTTCGAAAATAGGGCGTTTATTTTTTTAGTAATCCTAAATAAACATTCGTTTCTTCCCAAGTTAAGTTCTTTTCTCTGCCTCCGTCTGCGACACAGCCAAGCGAGACCTGTCGAAGCCCCGCCCGTTATTGTCAAGAACGCAAAAAACGCGATGTAACTGTATATATTGTAGCTGACATCGGGAGCGTTGGTTTCAGGAACGGGATTGATGGTCGTACTGGTCACTGTATACACGGTATTTAGTGTGGTAGTCGACGAAGTAGGCGGCACCGGAGACTGTAGAATTTGCAATACCTTGCGCCCCCCACAAAAGGCTCAACATAGTGATCACCACTGCGTTCTTTGCCATCGTGATCGAGGATATCTTTTATAATAATATATAGTGCCACTCTAAATTTGGAACCACTAGTGCGGTGTCAGCTTGGCCACATTTCATGCGACTACTACTGCAGTCAGCCATAATATTTGATTAGTCTACCGCTCACTGGAGCAAGTTTCATCAAGGTATGATTATTTTTCGACTCGCTCGGTGGTATTTATTGCTAGTGAATTTTGATGGTCGGACTCGTTAGGTCGGGCTACAAAATCTCAAAAGACGTACTCGTGCTACCACACACGTGTGGATAATTTTGAATTTGACGACTGGATCGGGAGTGGTTCATGTGCTCTAATATTGTGAGACATCCCGTCTGCTCCCTCTCCCCCCACCCCACTGTTAGGTTGGAATGCGAAAGTCCATAACACGGACTCGTCAAATTCTCCAATATATTTATTAGTGAGTTCTTCTAGAATATCTGTTTCCACAGCCGAGGTGCTGACATCGTGGCCTTCACGGAATTGATCTTCTTGGACTTTACAGTCGTTTGAATTGTCGTCGTCATCATCTTTGCAGTTGGCGGCCGGGTCTTGGACTTGGACGCGAGCTTTGTCATTGTGGGCTTCGTCGTCATTGTCGTCGTGTTTGCTGCGCTGCGGTGGCGATACAGGCGGTGGTGTCATCGTTACGGCGTTTGCGGGTCGCACTGCTACCGCTGTCACTAGAATCTTTGAGGCCGCGATTGTTTAGCTGTTTGAATATTTGCTGCCTTGTTGTCATCACAAAATTGGTAATCAGCAAGGCCAACGAGTCTATCGTGCGATAGAGCTCGTCAATATCAACAGTCCCTCGCATCAAGGTCAGCGTCTTCTTTTTGCTGTCCCACACGACGCGACTCTTGCCCATCAATTTCATGATATTTACTCCAAATCCGCTGATACTTTCACCCCAGCGCCACTGCCTGTACCCCTCAAACTTGTTCAACATTTGGTCTTTCCCAGCAACGTGGATTACCCTTAATATTGCCGGGTCCTGCTTTACGGTTAGAGGCCGCGAGGCGTCCTGTAGGACCCGTCAGTTGGCAAAGTTGGTCTTCTAAATGTGCCAACTGATCTATTAACTTTCTGATATCCGCATTGTGCTCAGTTAAATTGCACTCTGCCATTTTCTTATTCAATTCAGTAATCCAAACTGGACAATGCACTAGAATCCACTGATCGAGAGTTGGTTTTTCAGGAGCTTTTTATATCGGCCCGGCGCGGCGTGTTCCTGTGGGTACAGTACTGCTATTAATTGCAATTACTAATATATTGGTACACTACCATTTATGGGCACGGTATGGGACGAGTTTGGAATATTATGGGTCAGCAGACAGAGTGGGGGTGGGAAGAATACTACATACAGTGTTCATGGTACGGTGCTATTAGAAAGCGCAGCGGCGAGTGAGAATCCGACACTCGGATAGTATCCGCAGCAACTTGTCGACCGATACTCTATTGCGGCGCAGAAATATCTCCATCCATTCCGTATGTTTACACAGCAGCAAGAGTATTAGTTTCTTTTTTTTTATAACATTGGAAGGCAAGCAAGCAGACGGATTTCCTGATGGTAAGAAATCTTCTTTAAAATATTTTAGACATCCAATCAACTGCTTAAATCAAGCAGGTGAGCGACCGCGAAGCGTCTTCGCGGTCAAACAGAACACGGACGCAAATAGTACACGGTGCTCCCAATGCGTCAGATGGAGTGCGCGCTGCTGGCCGAACGGCGCGAGATCGACGCGTTTCAATGGAGTCTCGTTGATGCTGGCGACTGACACGCGGCTCAGACGCTCACCCAACTGTACCTCGACGCACGAATCGAGCTTGCTCTTCAAACGATAAAAGAGAGTCATGAATTTGGCGTGGCGGCGCGACGTCGGCTCATCTTTCTCGATAGCGAGGAAATAGCACGTGGGCAACAAGCCCAACAGTAAAATGTGGCCTGGGA
>NJDD01008320.1:0-23506 GCA_002245505.1 Calephelis nemesis | reverse complement strand
TTACGACAGGACGTTAAATTACATGTTATTCCCACTTGCGAGAAAAGACGCTTTAAATGGCTAGATTGTATTAATAGTGATAGTTTGCGGTTTCTTAGTGATAATGAACTTGGTAAACGCTTTGTTTGCCACAAACACTTCGAATCCAGATTCGTCACCTCGAAGTCTCGTCTTTTAGCCATTGCATATCCTACATTGTTCACAGAAGAAGAAATCATAAGTGGAATACCTTCTCTGCGCCCTGAAAATACAGGTCAGTCAATTATCTTTTCCAGCTCTTTGGCAGAATCAACATTATTTCTCAATTAACATATTGAATTGAATTTTTTAAACATAGCTTTGTATCCATGCGAAATCATCAAAGTCAATGTGAGATTTGATAGTACTATTTAGGCTGAAATAATATGCTTAATTCAATAAAGTACATGGGCAATTCCCCATATATCATTTAACTTAAGATCATTTTAAAGCGTCTGTCTATGTATGATAAAGTTGGTACTAAGTGTTTGTTTGTGCGCTTCCCATAATAATCATTTACTTTAGGTACTAAAAGTTTATTATGCACTATTTATCTAATGTTAATTTTGTGAAATATATTTGTTTGTACAGCTTTATTATTAAATTTTTCTATTAGTATTAGCATTTTAGCTTAGTATGAGCTGGTAATACTTTACAAAATTTAAAGATTTCAGTTTGACACAATTTATTTTTCTTGGTAATAACATTTTTTTGTATTCTTAACTGCAAAGTGTATATTTTATCAAAATAAGTTTTAAATGTTCTTTCATAGTTTATGCGATTATTAGCGATTATGGACTCAGAAAGCGCATTATAAAGATTAAGCAGAATGGGGAAAGGTACCTTGTATTTTATGATGACAAATTTAGCTGAAATTGCCCTTAATTTCGTACTGGCGTGTTGAATATAGTTAGGGTAACTATATGTTAAATCGTTCATCTATTATGAGACCCAAAAATTTGTAGAAAGCTCCATGTTCCAATTTATCACAGTTACACATCATACACGACATATATTCATGTTAAGCAAATTGCATGGCGTTACATCACCTTATTAAGAAGGCACATAGATGATTGTGTTTACCTACTAATAGTTACTGCCACTCCAGCTGTACAACTGTATGCGATTGCATATTGCAATTAATAAATTACATTGACATTTTTTTTCTGTTAAAAACAAATAAACACTTTTGCAAGTTGAATATTACAAGTGAATACTAGCAAAAGTAAACAGATATTGTAACTATATCATTAAAACGGCTAGTTCCGATTGGTTCCTTAGGCATATCATTCCAGATGCCGTAATTTCAGTGCTTGTCGTTGATGTGTTTTGATTTGGAATGTAGCTTGATATCCAGGACACAGAATGTCAATGTATGGTTGCCCTCATTTTCATTATCCTAATAACTGTATGATACAAATAATAATATAAAAGTGTATTTTTATTGTTTTAGAAAATAGCCTTGCTGATCATACTTATGTTCGGAAGAGACATTATGATCATTCCTACAGCTTGGCCCCACTACAACCTTTGGAATTGAGATGTCAACCTGCTAATTTATTAGGTTTGTAACATTTTTTTTTAACTTCCCATACCATACTAATGTCTGCAAGTGGGTTTATTTGCTCTTAAAAAAAACAGCAACGGGTTGATTTGATTTTTGTTGTGGATATAGCTTAGACACTGGAGTAGGGTTCTCCTAAATTATGAGACATATTAATCTCTTCAAAAGACCATTTTTTTATTGATACTTACTACATTTATCTTAAAAAATATTTTCTGTACACAATAATCTTTTAAAATACTTACTAAGCTGCTTATTCATGAAGTATATTGTAGAAATGTGATTGTCAATCTCGAATAAATCTGGCAAGGATACAATCCTATGTAGTATTAGTCACTTTTTGTTACACAAGTTTATGGATTGATGGCAGTAAAAATGGTGACATACTTTCTAGTTATTTCTGTGTTATACTAGATGTTGCCCAGTGTTTTCCCCCTCGTGTTAAAGAGAACTCTTGTGAGAACCCTCAAAATCAGAATTAAAATTTGCCCATGTGAGTGACAGTGGCTGGCCCCTTCTCTCCACATACAAAAATTATAACATAACATTTCTCTGTCACAACGTGAAAAAAGTACATAAAGACATTTTCATATATTATGCATGTGATGTTAAGTATCGAAGTCTTTTTCAGAACCTACAGCTACTTTGCCTCGATGTTCAGATAATGCAGAAAACAGCATTCCATTACTGAAAATAAAAACATCCTCACTTGTTAAAGGTACTTTTCACCTTATGTTTTTTAACTATAATTCACTGCAAGTCCCATGCGGATTAGCCAGACAGTATCAAGTGCCAACTGTCACAAATTCTACAGAATTGACCAAATTATTTTTGTTATTAGTTATTTTTATTATACCTACTGTCCCAATGATAAATTAAATTAAATTTCAGAAACAACACCTATTTTGCCTGGATGTTCAGATAATGCAGAAAACAGCATTCCATTATTGAAAATAAAAAAATCTTCACTTGTTAAAGGTACTTTTCACCTTATGTTTTTTAACTAAAATTCGCTGCAAGTCCCATGCGGATTAGCCAGACAGTATCAAGTGCCAACTGTCACAATTTCTACAGAATTGCCCAAATTATTTTTGTTATTAGTTATTTTTATTGTACCTACTGTCCAAATGATAAATTAAATTGAATTTCAGAAACAACACCTATTTTGCCTGCATGTTCAGATAATGCAGAAAACAGCATTCCATTACTGAAAATAAAAAAATCCTCAATTGTTAAGGGTAAGTGTGTTGTGTTGTAACTATATTAATGATTATTTTTCAAAATTTGTCATGCTTTTATTTCCTGCAGTAGCGAATGTATCATACAAGTTAAAAAAAGGTTATGTTTTTTATATTTAGAAATCCGTCCTTAGCATTTTGGTCCCTTTTAGATATGATGATATAAATAACATAAACACTCTTATAGGTCTTTACTAAAAATGCATTTATTACACCCGCTTTTTCTTATAATAAAATATTATCTTGTTTCAGTTTCTAAAACAGCCAAAAGGAAACGACTTATAAATAAAGTCAGTGAATTGACGCCAGAATACAAAATGCTGTATAATGAATACAAGAAATCAAAAAAACAAAATTTTGCATTAAGAGCAAAAAGATCATTACATTTCAGCAAAGAATGGTCATTTAATAAGCTCACAAAAAACATGAATGTTTTTTGCAAAAAAATATTTTGGATGCAAATGAAATGTAGCATGAAAAAACATAAAGCAAGACGGTTTACTTTAGAAGAAAAATTAATTTCCTTATCTATTTTAAAACAAAGTCCCAAGTGCTACAATTTCTTAAAGAAGATTTTTATTTTGCCATCTAAAACAACCCTAAAGAAATTGGTAGCCCAACTTCGGATTGAACCTGGTCTAAATAGTCAAGTATTTGAATTGATCAAAGAAGAAGTAAGTTTGTGTAAACCTTTTTGTAATCAACAAAGTCCGATTTTGATCATTTTTATATTGGGTAGAGTAGACCACCAAAGTAAATTTAATGTCAACTAGTTCAACGTTTTTCGTAATAACGTATGTATATCTAATCATAATCATTAATTTAGATGTTTTAAAACTAAATATGTCCTACATTTAAATTATTTAGATAACACATCATTTCTTTCTCAGGTTAAGACATGGAAAGAGGAAAAAAAATACTGCTCAATAATTTTTGATGAAATGGCACTTGAGCCAAGCTTGACACCATCAACATATAAAGATCGAATCCATGGATTTGTGGAGCTCCTTGAGAGAAAACCCCAGTTTGCAGATCATGCCATAGTTTTTATGTTGAAAGGTGCTATTTATAAATGGAAGCAACCTGTAGCATATTATTTTTGTGAAGGGTCAACTAGTGGAATAGAGATGCAGTTGATTTTAAAATCTATTGTCAAAGCTGTTGGAGCAACAGGATTAATTCCTCTTGCACTAATTTGTGATCAGGGGGCATTGTTTCAATCAGCTTTGAAGAATTTACAAATAGAGACAAGGCGGGGACAAATTCTTGCAAATGAAGACCCAGGTACTTATGGTACTTAAAATCTAGTTTTCATAACTTGTTTTTTTTGTCTAATTTTCAGATTATGCAATATAATTAAAGAATATATTTTTTGAAGTACTGCTCTTCCTATCTACAACACTAACATACTTTCCTTGCTTTGTTCGCTTCGTTCAATAAATCACTACCATATTTCAAACAAGTATTCACCGCGATTTTTGATAGACATGTTAACACACTGCACCACTACAACATAAAACTGTCATTCTGATTGTACTGTTTTTGAAAATTTGTTGATATTAAAAATAATTTATGTTATTAATATTACAGATGACATGATATACCTAGACGGATTTGCATTGAATGTAATATACGATCCACCTCATTTAATAAAAGGTCTCCGTAACAATTTCCTTAATAAAAATATCTGGTTTGAAAAACAAGTGACAAAATGGCAAGACATTATTGATGTTTATAAAGCTGACTGTCGTCATGCAGAGTTGCGAATTTTGCACAAGCTGAATGACGAACATGTTATTCCAGACAAAATTAAGAAAATGAAGGTATTTCTTGCTTTGAATAATATTAAAAAATAAATAATTAAAGTTTGGGTCTACATTTTTTGAGATACTGAATTTTTATCCATTTGTTGCTTTCGACCTTTTTTTCTCAAGAATTTGTAGAAATATTAAACTGAAATTTTTACCAATTATTCAGTCTACTTCATCCCTGAAAAAAACAACTTTGCATAGTAACACAATCAATAGATATAGCTACAGACTGATTAGAGTTGTAATCATTTATGTAACGAGGGTACTTTCTATAGATGTGCACTCATAAAATGTTGCAAAAAGTATTAATTTTAAAATACATGTGAAGGAAAAATCTGTAAATGACTAAAAAATATAAAGCTAAAAAGATTGGTATAAGTGGAACCTGTAATGTATGAATTAAATTTCCACTCGGCCACTTCTTTTGTAAAAAGGGGTACAGTCTTCACAGTAACTAAATACTTAATTTATGTCTTACAGGTAAAAAACTGCACTCGTGTTTTCAGCAAAACAATGGCTAGTGCATTGGCATATACGTCCGAATTTTGTAAGTATGTAAGAAAGTTCTTTGTTTTCAAGATTTTTGTTATATTGGAAGGCAAACAGACAGATAGATATCCTGATGGTAAGAAATTCACGCAGCCTTGAGACAGCAAAGGTGGTAATGGTGCGTTGCCAACCCGAGGCCAGGATGTGAGGCCTCAAGCAAAGGTAAGTTTACCGCCTACCTTATCCTCCGAACCGGTACACGCCAACGGCGAGCACCGACGCTATGGCGGCAGGAAGGCGGTGGTACCAATCGGGGCAAGTCACTGCGAAACTTTTTTACCTAATAAGATGACATGGTGTTAGTGACGATTTTTTTTCTTATAGAAGAGAAGGCAAATGAGCAAGTGGGTCACCTGATGGAAAGTGATCACCTTCGCACACGGACATCCGCAACACCAGGAGTATCACAGATGCGTTGCCGACTTTTAAGGAATAAGTACGCTCTTTTCTAGAAGGTTCCCAAGTCATAATCGTTTGGGATAAACCAATGCTCACCTTTAACGAGTTGCTTGGCAGGAAGGCAGATGCAAGGGAGCCTGGACTAACACGGGGACACAATTTTAAATACAGTTCTCAGTTTACAAATACCTAAGTTTTTTTTGTTATAGCTCATTACACTGACGGGAGAATTGTCAGTGATACCCTGAAGAATACTTCAAAGTTAGTAGGATTTTTAGACGACCTTTTCGACTCTGTAAATGGAGCCAGCCTTTATAACAAAACGAATAAATGCAAGGAGTTGAGAAAAGCAGTGGCTGAAAATTCCAAGCATCATGTTTTTTGGAACGAAGCTATAAAAAAGTTAAACAATTTAAAATTTATATATAAACAATCTGGGCGACATTCAACTGTTCCCAGTATATATAATTTTATTATGAATTTAAAAAGTCTTAAAAGGTTGTGGCAATTTTTTAAATCAAAGAGTATCAAAACAATGAGGCCAAGATACTTTAATTCAGATTGTATCGAAATTTTTTTCGGACAAATAAGAGCCTACAATTTTCGATGCAATAATCTTGATTGCCACAGCTTTATGACTACGTTTAAATCTCTTTTAGTAACTGGGTTTATGAAATTTCACAATGATACTTTTAATTGTGAAGACGATAATTTTACCCAGTTACTAAAAGTAAATAGTTTATTTGCACAACCTGCTATTGTGAGTTGCACTGATGTCGTTCCAACACAGACAGAATCTAATTGTGACATTATTACAGACTGTGTAGTAGAAGCACGCCGGGAAAAAATAATTATACAATCTTAGAGCTTATACCGCTGGATGGGTTGTCCGAAAAATATTTAAAAAAATAAAGTGTACAACATGCCAGAAACAATTTACAAGTTGTAATGTTTCTGATGTGCACAAGTGGATTACCCATAAAGACTACAATATTTCAAAAAGAAAATTGATATACCCATCCGAGAGTGCTGTAAGATACTTTGGTGTGATTTTACAAGAGTCCAATGACTACTTAGAAAAAAAAGCGCACACATTATTTATTTCTAAAAATATAAAACGACAAATATTAGAAAAATATGAGTTCGAATGGATATCTTGTGAATCACACCAAAATATTACAATGAATCTTTTCATCGATATAATAATAAAATTAGCTATATTTAATTGGTGCAACGTTATCAATAAAATATTAAAAGGAACTGACGTAATGCGATTACAAAAGTCAAACTTACCAATGATGCAAAGCAAAGCTTTAATTAAATATAAAAAAAGGTTTAAAAAGAAATAAATGACTAAACTAAACTGCATTTTTATTATATATAGTCCCTTTTGTATTAAGAGATTTTTATTTTAATATTATTCGGTCGTATAGACATCCTGGCTTACATTTAAATTACAATTTTCTTGAAAGAAAATATGGGATGATCTTGGGCGCAGATCCTTTGGTGGAAGAATGCGCAAACGTGGCTACCTCTGCGCAGTGAAGGCCGCAATATCCATATTGCGTCACCAGCGAGTCCACACGGCCCAGTAATGCGTAAATGCATTTTCCTGTACGAGAACAAAAAAATGGGCGGAGCCCCTATAATCCACTTGGCTATATTAAATGAAAGTTATAGCTTATCTTAAAAAAAAATAAACGTCATAAGTCTTTCTAGAAAAAAAAAACTAAAGCTTCACATTAATGTACGTCAGATGTCCATCTGATACGTAGTATCTCTTACTAGTTTGTGATTAAGAATTCTACCTACCAGTAGTCCAACTCCTTTGTTTTTGAATTCATGCCGACATTTTATATACCTACTCACGGCAAGTCAGTCAAGGGTCAGGGTTGTCAAATAATAACATTTTAAACATTTAATCTAAAAGTTTTATTTTAAAATGGCAAACAAAAAAATGTGAAGTTAATAATGAAACCGATGATGGTCTTGCTGAAGTTTCGTCCACAAAATTTTCATGCACAGCGGACGAAACGACACCTTTTATTTTATTATTTTTTTCAGCGACGATTCGTTCACTATCAAATTATTGAAGTTGTTTAATATAGTCAGATAAAAAGTTTTATTCTCATGAACAATATAATAACAAAAAAAAACATAATTTATATGTGACAACAGCTACATTGATTTGGCATTACCTACTTACTATTTTTAATCACAGATATAATCAATTCAAACTAAAATCATTCATAATATATAATTCGCAGTATGTGATATATTTATGAATCCATTATAAAGCTTTTTTGCTTCGTACCGCACATAGGAGTGAAATAATTTTCACCATGCTATCCATAAAATATTTGGATTTGTTTTACCCACTTTAACTTTATATTAACTACTAATATGTGCTAAACTTCATCATACGTGTAAAAAAAAAATTAAATTTTGAGTAATTGGTGATTTTGATGTATCAATTTATATATAAAAGTTTAAAACATATACCTAAATGGATCGCTTTATTTTGTTAAAGCTTTGTATCTGACTGTATAAAAAAAATAATGGTGCACCAATCGACAGTGGAATAATAATAAAATAAAAAGGTGTCGTTTCATCCATTGTTGATGTTGATGAAAATTTTGTGGACGAAAGGTTAGCAAGCCGGATGGCTTCTTTACGAATAAAAACGGAACACATCCTGTAAACCATTATAAATTTACAAGACAGCAAGTATTACATTATAATAAAATAAAAAACTGTATGGAGTTTGCGCTCGCCGACCCTGCCGCTCGCTTCCCCGCGTTCCCCCCAGCGTTGCTCTGTGCAAGTACATGAGTCGGACGACTTTTAGTATTATAAGACTGTGCCTCTACCCTCCATACTTCTAACCCGGCCTCTTCACAATGGGCCATGATGTCCCCCCATGACAGAATGTGCGATGATCGCCTCTTTGATTGCGCTACTGACCACACAATCGAGCATGACTCATTTATGCATTGGCAGCCGTACGAGACGGACGTCTCAATCTCTCTATATTTAATGTCAAAATAATATTGTAGCCATTTCAAGTAGGGAATTATTGGGGCTTTTGGTGTTACTCATTTTGCTTCGCTTGAACGCCATGCAGTAGCCTCGATATTAAAAATAAATACCTAGTGAATTTCTCATATTTTTTCAACATAAAATTGGGGTTTCTTTTTTAAGTAAAAATAGTTGTGCCAGATAGTCTCGCTGTTGTGTTTCTAAGAAAAAATGTAATATTACTGCACTAGTTAATGCAATGCAGGTGGTGTTTATGATTCGAAAGAATAATATTGTGGCGAGCAAAATCAGATTACAAATTTGTAGTTACTGTAGCAGTCAGAAGATAGCAAAGTTTTGTTGCCCACTGAGGGCTGATTTTACCGACCATACTGAAAACCGAGACTAAAACTAAGGTAAGTGTAAACGAGTACAATTACCAGTTATGATTCCGATGATAAGTTACTTAAATTAAAATTAATATTAACAAAATTCTTATTTCTTGAATGTCTGCTTACCATTTAAACATTTTAGTAATAAAATATTTGCAAATGTTTACAATAACTAAATTATATTGGACACTAACATCGACATAATTAACGCTCTTTGCAATCGTCTAGAGGAGTTTTTAAGTTGATAGCATTTAAATTCGATGGTAAAATCCAGTCTAAGTCCAAAACAAAAAGGAACGTCTGTTTAAAAGTAATAGATGCGATATCAGTGTTAACTTGATTCACTGTGGTCTATTCGGTTATATTATGAGACTTAAGAATTTGAAGAAGGTATATATTTTAAGTTATATGTATACTTACTGATATCGTTTACTGAATTTTAGTTACAAATTGAATGAAGTCCGCCTTCAATGGCGCTTGAAAGCGTTACTTTAACTCTAAGCATATATATACAATTTAGGTTCAACTGTTAAATATTTAAAAGATGGCTTTGGGTTACATTGATATCTAAAGATGAACTTTGAAATGGCATTACATTACACAATATTTAAAAAACTAATAACACGGTTTAGGATCTTAAAATTGTAAACAAAATTGCAAATTGAATACCTTATGTTTTTTTACGTCTTTTGATCTTTATCCAATTCTTTACTTTCTTGTAACTTAAAGATTTGTGAAATAACAAGTTACAAATAACAATATCAGTGTAATTGATACAAACAATATCTATATATATTTTCGGATATATCATCTATCAAGGTCTTATGTTTCTAACGATCTAACGCTGATTGCAATACTAAAGATGAAATATTAAAATTAGACTGTCAATTTTTATCACAAGTCTTTAACAACTATAATTTATTCATAGGATTTTATGGATATATTAATATGATGGAATGTTTCATAATAATATTTAGATCATAATCATGATAACATACGTGATAGTCTCTACCATACATAGCATATCAATAATATAATATTACGATATGAACAATGTGTATAGCTTACATTCGTAACCGATCACTAAAAAGAAAGAGGCTGCAGATTCAACTCGTGTACATATTATATATTTTTATGTTTTACACAATTTTTCGTCATTCTTAACCGATTTTAAAACTATTTTTATTTGAAAAAGCATATCTATTAAAATTAAGAAAAAAGTCCTAAACCTTTTTTGTATCTTTATAAGCTCGCGTGAACTAATTGGTCTGGCCGCGAATCTGTAATCGTGGAACTACATGGCCCGTGTTTTAGAGTCGACTGAGTCGAGCAAAACCACACTTGATACATTTTAATATATTTATAAGTTAGATCAGGTAAATATTACTAAGTTGACCGAAAAAAAAACTACACTACTTACTCAGTAGTTTTTGTTATAAACATCTACATAGCCCTTTTAAAATATAGACATATTGATAATTGTAAGATTCGTTGTATACGATATTATAAATATCTAAATAAGAAATCCAGTGTAGTCCAAAGTTTTAGTGCAAGTGCTTAAATATTACACTACTGACAAATGCAATGTGAGCAATCAACGATCATGTGGACGCGCCGTCGATCATGGCCCGAACTTCCTTTGATGAATGACCGAAAAACCGACACAGCGGCGATCATGCTTGATTACAATCCATCATGGCCGCTCATAGCCTCTTCACAATCGTGAACGTCTGTCATGAGCCATCATGGCCCATTGTGAAGACGCAGAGCGTAACATGTTCATTGAAATTAAGTGATGTCAAAAACAATTTTGTTCACAGTAAAATAACCATAATCGACAACACATTTACTTGGATAAAGATTAATATTATTACGTTGATAGAACTCTTAACAAATACTTAATGCATTAATTTCGACCAAAATTTTTTACAATAAAAACGGTTCTAGTAAGTTAATCTTAAAAGATAGACATATATGCTGTCGCGGACATTTTTTAAGATAATTTCAAGGGGAATATTTCTTTCATACCATTGAGATACGTTACGATTATATACTTATATCTCAATGTTTCATACATATATTTTTAATATCTTGAACCGTTTTTGCAACGGAAGACCTCAAGCATGAATAATTTTCCCCGTTTTTTAACATTTTCCGTTATTTCTTCGCTCCTAATAGTTGAAGCGTGATGTTATATAGCCTATAGCATTCCTGGATAAATGGTCTATTCAACACAAAAATAATTTTTCAAGTCGAACCAGTAGTTCCAGAGATTAGCGTGTTTAAACAAACAAACTCTTCAGCTTTATATATTAAGTATAAAGTATAGATGCAACTATGTATATTTATTTTGTAATCAGACAAAGCTTTAATTTTATTTACTTTACATTTCTTCAAGTTACTTCTACCTGTGGCTACTAAAGTTCATGGTTAAAAACTTTTTCATAATTACTTTTTCAGTATACCGACATTCGGAACTAATATTTAGGTTATTGGTAGACTAAAAATGAATGGTGATAACAGCGTGTTTAGTTCTACTTTGCAGTATTATAAATCTTAATTTGGCTGTTTTTTTACTAAGGTTAAGGTTTTACTAAGGTTACAAAATATAAAAATATTTTTCCCCGTGTTGGTCCGGGCTCCTTTGTATAATAGACCATCTGCCTTCCTGCCAGGCAGCTCGTAAAAGGCAAGCATAGGCTTACCGTCACTAATACCGTGACATCTGAATAGGTGGTAGAGTTTAGCAGCGACTCGCCCGGATTGGTACCAATGCCATAACGCCATGACGTGTTCCGGTTTAGAGGGTAAGGTAGCCGGTAAACTTACTTTTGGCATAACATCCGGGCCTCAGGTTGGCAGCGCACCATTACCATCTTTGCTGTCTCTAGGCGCCATGAATTTCTTGTCATCGGGCGGTCCGTCTACTTGTTTGCCTTTCATTATCAATATATATATATGTATATAATGTTGAACATGAGGAATCTGCATACTTGAGCCTATTTCTGGTATGATTAAATGAACGTCAGGATAATATGATGACCTATATGCTATGCCGGTTGTATCCATATCTTATAACAAAAAGACAAACTAGTTAAAATGGAATTTTGCTATGAGAACGTTTAGTAATATACAGAGTCAACAAAAAAGGGGGAAAAGGTTTAATCTAAGTTATTAGTTAATAATTTAATGGTGTTTATTTAATTAATTTCTATGTGTTATAATCGCTGACTAACACCCATAATACTAGCAAATAATTTGCTTACTTTGGGGTTAGATTCAATTTGTGTGATAAAAAAAAACTTGCACTAGCTTTATACTGCTTTATAAGTACATTTAACAAGTCAGAAGGGAGCCGTAAAGCTGTGGGAAATTCATTCTAAGGCTCCACCTATTTTTGCGATTACTGACACCATCAAAGTACTCGTCACTGTAGTTTGTGCATTGAAAACCTGAAAAGTATTTAATAGCACTAAGGGCTGTTGGATCATCCCATCATCATGTTGGATCATTTTTGAATATTGATTTACTCTTGGCCACACATGTAATCACTGACATTCTGGCAGGCATCCTCCAGTTACGTCGCCATAATTTAATTTATTTACATCATTAACCATATTATTTTAAATTACGACGTAAAATATGCTGATTTATTTAATTTAAATGATGGCGATGCAACCAGAGGTAATTGACCGATAGTAAAATAATATAAAAAACATTGCGGGAAATGAGGCAGTTAGTCGGTTCAGTAGCTCATACTCTTTAGATTTATTCTCCTGTCAGACACTTACAACTGGCAGAATAGACAGGCAGTTTACGTTTGGTTTTAAATAATTGAGAAAATATACCAGTCTAGCGAAATTAAAAACAAAAGTTATGGGGGATATTGTTATCTCACTCCCTCTTCGTGGTTTCTCTTCTCCTCAAAGACATTTATTATGTCCTATGAACATGTAGTTCTCTTACTAGTCTGTGGTGGTTATTTGGTGGGAAACAAAGGTGGGAAAGTTTGATTGTCAAAACAATGTATTTTGATTAAAAAATTTAAAATTTTCATTGTAAAATTTTCATTTATCGCCCCTGTGGTCTAGCGGCTCAGTTGTTGGACTTGACTGCATGTGGTCCCGGGTTCGAATCCCGGGTCGGGCAACAAAAAGAAAATTGGATTTTTCCAATTTTCTAATAAAAAAAAGTGTTGCTCGGGATTGAAAATGTGCCCGGTTGGCGATAGGCTTGCCACCTATCACATTGTGGGACTTAGTGTCTTCGGTAAGTCGTGGGTGCCCTAGTTGTGCCTTTGCCTACCTCTTCGGGGATATAGGCGTGAAGATACTATAAAATTTTCGTAAAATACTTGTAGAACTTGGCGTTCGCTCTCCCGTCGTCCTTTGGTATCGAAAGAACTGCCTACAACGAGGACGAAGAACACTTTGCCACCATCGATCGGTTGTCCTATGACGCCGCGTCCGATCGCATCGCGGCGGAAGTGGTCGAGCCGGCCGCATCTACCGCTGCAGCGTCGAGTCTAATGATGGATGATGATCGCTTCGTCGTCGCGGATATGACCGTCGATGCCGCATCTACTGTGGCCTCCAGTCTAATTATGGACGACGATCGGTTCACCGCATCGGAGCCTGCCGCGTCTACGGTGGCCTCGAGTTTAATTGGTGACTATGACGGCATCGCAACCGGAGACTCCAGACGATCACTTCTAGCCGAGTCGAATAGTTTGTAAGCGTGGCGGCTTCCGACGACCGGTATTGGAATATTGATACGTTCGTCCCAGATACTGTGTCATGCGCAGCGCTAACACTATATGAAATATTTTTTGTTTGATTCATTCGTGGTATCAGTAACTGACAACATGAAGGGCGGCGCCGCAAAAAAGTCTGCGATAGCATAATATACCTTTTAGGACCAAAACACATAACCGCGTTGCGGCACCGCGCCGCCAAAGTCGTCGGTTAGCCTTGCGGCGTTGCGGCGTCATAGACGTGACTATGCCATGGAACATTGTGAGAAACTTATTGCTAGTTTGTTATAAAAACATGTTACTGTGTTTTAAATAAATAAACAGTGACACGCCGCGCCGCTAAAATCGGCAGTGACGCTACTGCCAATTTTAGCGCCGCGGCGTCGCAACGCGATAATATGTTTCAGCCCTTATGTGGAGGCACTATGACCAAAATTGTGAAACATAAATTTTACCATGTCAACACATTTGTCCCTTCAAGTATTTCGTGTAGATAAAGTTTGTCTTTCAAACTAAGCAATTCGGCCGTAATAGTTTAAAAGTTATCAAGTATATTATGATGAGTTAAATAAAGCGCCATGCGCCATAATGCACCGAAGGAGCGTGGCGCGCGGCATGTGTCGGGCGGAGGGGTGATGCAATCAGAAACATAATAAATAAAAAATAAAACGTTTATTACTTTAAAAATAGTAACATTATTTGATAAAGTTGTTGAGACCAACCTACTAAGTATCGGTCACATCCCGAGCCGGTGGTGGGCAACGGTAGTTTTATGGCTGGCACGATCCTACGCACGATCGACGCGTAATGCCCGTGCTCGAAATTCTCTGACACGAGGCTGTCAACATTACGCTCACTTGGCCTCATCCTTAAATAATTCTACGACTTCTTGAGCCTATAGCGTCCACGGGTCCACGGGAAACGAGTCGGTCGATTGAAGTTGACGATGATGAAGGCGAAGCCAATTGGAATTGTTCGCACGCGAGATCATCTCGTCCGCCAATCTTTCTCTACTGGAGTCCTCGCCGTTGTCACTCTCGCTCGGCATGACTTCATCACAATGTAGTGGCGATCGGCTCAGGTAATCGTCCCATTCGTTGTTAGACGTTTCGTTGAATGCCAAAGGTGGTGATTCTGTTGTAGGCAGCCGCTGAGACGACATGTCGTTGGGTGTTTCACTGTATGCCGGCGGCGGTGTTTCACTCGTAAGCAGCGTGACTTCAATTTCAAGCCGGTTTCGTCGTATCCGCATATCGGCGAGAAGGTCTGTCAAGGCCTACTTCTGCGACTCGATGTGGGCGATTCGGTACTCATTGTATTTGAAAAGTGCCATCTCGAAGAGACTCAGGTGGCTCCATAGTCTGGCCGCCGTTACGTGCGGTGATATAAACATGAACGACGCTAAGGACACTGTGTCTATGGTCATCATTTTTGTAGTCAAAGCCACTGAGACCGAGGGCGCGAACAGGCACAAACGTAAAAATTCATCCTTTTGTGTCTGAAGTAGGCCCCGAAACCCCAACTAATCTAGTAAATAACGTCCAACCCACAAAGATGCAAATAAAGTAAGGAACGAAATCGTCTTCGTCCATCTGCATTTTAAAACGTATTTACTCCAGAAAGAGAAACTTTAAGACTCGTCAAATTCTCCAATATATTTATTAGTGAATTCTTCTAGTATGTCTGTTTCCACGGCCGAGGTGCTGTCATCGTGGGCTTCAGGGGATTGATATTCTTGGACTTTGCAGTCGTTTGAATTGTCGTCGTCGTCGTCATCATCGACGTCTTAGCAGTTGGCGGCCGGGTCTTGGACTTGGACGCGAGTTTTGTCATTGTGGGCTTCGTTGTCGTCGTGTTTGCTACGCTGCGGTGGCGATACGCAACAGGCGGTGTTGTCAGCGTTACGGCGTTTGCGGGTCTAGAATCTTTAAGGCCGCGACTGTTTAGCTGTCAGAATACTTGCTGCCTACCAAGGCATTACGCATTTGGTATTCTGATTCTGCAAGGCCAATGAGTCTATCGTGCGATAGAGCTCGTCAATATCAACAGTCCCTCGCATCAAGGTCAGCGTCTTCTTTTTGCTGTTCCACACGACGCGACTCTTGTCCATCAATTTCATGTTATTTACTCAAAACCTGCTGATACTTTTGCCCCAACGCCGCTGCCTGCACCCCTCAATCTTGCTCAACGATTGGTTTGATTTCGCCGGGTCCTGCTTTGCGGCCTCTAACATAAGGCGTCCTGTAGAACCCGTCAGTTGGCAAAGGTGGTCTTCTATATGTGCCAACTGATAGCCGCAATGTGCTCAGTTAAATTGTAACCTGCCATTTTCCTATTCAATTCAGTAATCCAAACTGGACAATGCACTAGAATCCACTGATCGAGAGTTGGTTTTTCAGGAGCTCTTTATATCGGCCCGGCGCGGCGTGTTCCTGTGGGTACAGTACTGCTATTAATTGCAATTACTAATATATTGGTACACTACCATTTATGGGCACGGTATCGGACGAGTTTGGAATATTATGGGTGAGCAGAAAGAGTGGGAGGGGGGGAGAATTCTACATATAATGGCACAGGCAATGGTCATGGTACGGTGCTATTAGAATGCGCAGCGGCGAACGAGAATCCGATACTCGGATAGTATCCGCAGCGACTTGTCGACCGATACTCTGTTGCGGCGCAGAAATGTCTCCATCCATTCCGTATTCTTACACAGCCGCAAGAGTGTTAATTTCTTTTTGCGATCCAATCGACTGAGCCATTTGCGCATCCCCTTGAAATTTTCTATATATTGAGCGATAGCTTCGCGCGCGACTTACTTCTAATCTAATACAGCAGTTGTCCATGACTAATTTAAGGTATTATAATTAATTGAGCTCTGATGCCTGCCTAAATTAATTTTCCTATTAAGCCCCTCCACCCAACCGTCGCCCGCCGGCCCAACCATCGCCCGCCCAGCATCACGTTCAGCACGTCGTGAAATTTACTAAATTCGACGACATATATACTATCCTACACTGGTAGGATAGAATAGTGTGTCCATGGGGAAGAGTGGGAAGAGAGGGAACACATTACACGGACAGCGCACGACCGCTCTGTCCGAGTCCTGCGCCCTCGATAGGTCTGGCCTAGATGGTCGCGACGCATAGCGATATGTCTAGGCGCGCACCGATCACGATAAGAGAATGTTACAATCAAATCATCCCCTCTGTGGTCTAGCGGTTCAGGTGTTGGACTTGACTGCATGAGGTCCCGGGTTCGAATCCCCGGGGCGGGCAACAAAAAGAAAATTTGGGATTTTCAATTTTCTAATGAAAACAAAAAAATTTGCTCGGGATTGGATATGTGCGCGGTTGACGATAGGCTTGCCACCTATCACATTATGCCATTGCGGGCCGAAAGGCAAACATTTTATTTTGTTAAAGAGAGCGTGAGACTATTTTTTCATCATGACATTTTTATTGTAAACATTAATCAAAATTGTTACCTGTATTCATACATGTTACTATTTAGAAACTTGCCTGAAACAAACAAATTACACTGATTAGCATGTGAGGTATTAAATAGTAGAACATGCGTTCGCAGCGACACGGGCCTCCAGTGTTCCTAGAGTACAGGTGAGACAAGGACCGCAGCGGAACCGGCTTTAATCCCGCTGACGAATACGTTGCATGGGTGCCGGCTTAGCCGCCCAAGCGACGTGTCATATTATACTTTTCGTTTTGTTCATAAGAGACATGTTTCTCTCTTCCCAAATGATGAGAGCCTGAGCAATTTTTGAAACCCCCACTCCAAAATTATGAAAATGTATGAAAGGGGGGGATAACCTTGAAATCTTCTAGATATTGATCGACAGCTTCGCGAGCGCCTGACTTCTAATACGGCAGTTGTCCATGTTTAAGGTATTAGAATTAACTGAGCCCTGACTTGTGGCGCTCTTTGGGGGAGGTCTATGTCCAACAGTGGGGATCCTCCGGCTGATGGTGATGATGAGCCTTGACGCCTGCCTACAATTATTTAAAAATACATACAATACCTACGGATTGACGATAAACCACCCAGCATTCTACCGTCAATCGCTCACTGCCAAATATGCCTTCGTTCCTAGCGTATACTGTGACAACTCCAAAATGCTACTTGCTAGCTTGCGAGACACTCACTACATAGAGGACACTACATCCTGGAGCACCTGCAGCGGCTAAAGGATGGACACCCCTCCATTTACCACAAGATTGTTATGTTTGTAAAAACGGACAGATTTTTCTTTATGATAATGGAAGGCAAACAAGCGGACGGATTTCCTGATGGTAAGAAATTCATGCCGCACTAGAGATACCAAAGGTGGTAATGGTGCGTTGCCTACCTGAGTCCGGGATGTTAGGCATCGAGCAAAAGTAAGTTTACCAGCTACCTTACCCTCTAAACCGGAACACGTCACGACGGCTACGATCCGGATAATTACGATCACATCGAGATTCCGAGTTACAAAAGTCTCGCCGCAGCGGATGACCCGACAAGCGGGGACCTGAACATTAACAAACTTTTTGGTGATATATTAAATAAAAACAAAAATATCATACACATTAATTTTTATATTTAAAAACAAACAAATAAAATAATTATACAGCAGTTGATAATAAATGTATGCAACTTTTATCTGACCGCATTCGTAACAGTGAGATCCGAGAAAGAGTGGAAAGTGAAAAAAAATGATGGTGTTAAAATGCGAAAGGGCATGCTCCGCTGGTTCATGGTCATGTGGAAAAAATGACAGATGAAATATTGACGAAGCAGATATACAATGCGAACGTAGATGGATGTAGGTACCCGGGGAGACCAAGGCTGACATTCCACGATCAGATCAATCAGATATTGTCGGAGGGTGGTGTCAAGTGTCTCCGAAACCGGCGTGTTTGTATAAAAAGGGTAATTAAAGTGAAGGAAGCTAGACAGGTTTGTCAGGATCGTGAGGTCTGGCACTCGATACTCTCTACCAACCCTGTAAGGGACTTGGCGTGAAGATATGTATGTATATATGTAACTTTTATCTTTTAAAAGAAGAGCATTTAAAAATAAATTAAATTAAACTATGAAAAAAAAACTGAATTTTTACAATTAACAATAAATTACAATTACAAATTTACAAATAAAAAAAACACTATTGATTGGTGCACGTATCGGTGCGATGGCTTCGTACGGTGCACAAAATTAATATACGGCAGTTTAAATTAAATGTATGCAACTTTTATCTTGTAAAAAAGAACATTTAAAATTAAATTAAAACTTAAATTGGGTATTTGCATGAAAATGATTTTTCAAATAAAGCTCAGTTAATAAATTCTTTGATACACATAAAATACCTACGTAAGATTAAAATTTAATTTTTACAAATAATTTTTAAATAAATAAATAAATAAAAGTGGTCAAATATGATGTAAAAATCACGTGATGTGAAACGTGATGTGATTGGTCTGACGTCATTTGTGTATATTATTGGCGCGTCATTTGAATGCATGATAAACGACGAATGATAAATTATTGAAAAAAATTTGACGTTATAAGTTAATTATAATAAAATTATTTTGATTTTTATTATTACTTACATCAAAATGATCCTCACAACAATAAAGTCGACTTGATAAAGAATATTCACTTTTATTCCCGCATGCATCCAACCACATTTTTCGTTTTAATTTATTTGATGGAACATTTATAAAAATTTTATTTGGATTAGATTTACCGGTATTTTTACATGTTGGTACAATACACCAACAACCACTGTTTTTTAATGACATATTAAAAAGTTATAAAGTTTATGTGTTTGCTTTGAAATAATTTAAACAGTTGTTTTTTTAAATAACAATCACAACAGCTAATCAGGCGTGTTTATAAAAACATTCTGAGTGGATTGGCGCGAACAAATTTAAATGGAATACGCACAATGACGTCACATACGCAAGAGCGTCACATACCTATACGTTTAAATTCTAACATTTTTTTTATTGTTAAATAGTTTAAGTGTTTATAAATAAAAAAAAATTAAATTTCAAATTTTTTTTTAAAATAATAAGTTATGTATTTAATGTATTGAAAAATCATGCAAATACCCAATTATGGAAAACATTGATTTGTGATTTCTGGCCAACGAAAAGTATTTCCTTTAGCTAACACCATAGTGCTAATTTCGTACTGAATTCCTTCAACAGTTTTTATAACGCCCGGAAAATATTCTCCTTCGTACTTAATTATTACGTATTTACTGTTTTTTTTTAACATAGCTAAAGATACTAGAGATAAATCTTCATCGGATTTTGATTTATGCAAATCTTCTTCTAAATCGTACTCACTGTCTTGATATTCAATATGAGTGTTTACTTCGTCTAATGATGACGATTTCCTAGGTCTGTTTGCATACAAATCTACATTTCCTTGCGTTTTTCACCTTTATTTAGTCTATTCATATACAAATACACAATTCCTTAGAAGAAATTATTATTTGAGCTCGATTCGCTACTTTTGAAAGAGTTCAAACACATAGGTACCATTTTTCCCAAATAAATAGGGAAATTTTCCAGCAAGTTTCTAGCTTAAATAATAACCAAACATAACTAGGCGATTATCGCATCTGGTCCGCCTCATGAAAGTCTTAAATGGTCAGTATAGTCCAGAATTCTGTCAGGCTAAGAAATCACAAATAAAATTATATTCACGCCCATTTCCCCGAAGAGGTAGTCAGAGTCAGAGGTAGTTTTTTTTATTAGAAAATTGGAAAAATCCAATTTCGATTATTCAATTTCGGATTCGAACCCGAGACCTCATGCAGTCAAGTCCAACACCCGGACCGCTAGACAACAGAGGCGATAAGAACAGATAAGAAATCACAATAATTAAAGAAAAATGTGGAAACTTGAAAATTCTGCCAAAAATAGCAAAAGTGACTGTAACTGATCAGGCAATGATTTTTTCAAGTAATTATAGTATTGAGAACAAATGGACCAAGTAAAGGTTTAAAATGCAATTTTCAACTTTCCACATTTTTCTTTAATTCTTGTGATTTACAAGCCTGACACAATTCTGGACTATACTGACCATTTAAGACTTTCATGAGGCGGACCAGATGCGATAATTGCATAGTTATATTTGGTTGTTATTTAAGCTAGAAACTTGCTGGAAAAATTCCCTATTTATTTTGGGAAAATGGTATGTGTTTGAACTCTGTCAAAAAAAAAACAAATAGCTTGATAAAAATTAATTTCTTCTAAGGAATTGTAGATTTGTATGCAAACAGACCTAGTAATGGTTTAAAACGCAATTTTAGAATTTTCACATTTTTCTTCACAGGTTAATTCTTGTGATTTCCAAGCCTGACACAATTCTAGACTACTGAAATTTTACTTTTACATTTTAAGAAAAACCAAGCCTGACCAAATTCGGAAATGTACTGACCATTCATGACCAATTATTAAGATATTAAACATGTCCAAATTCAAACTTAGGGGTGCATTTATCCAGGAGCCCTCAGATCAACAGTTAAAAAAATGTTGACTTTTCCTTTCATTCAAATCAATTTGATTTTTCAGCCTCTTGTGTTTTTTATTTTTTAGGACACTTTAAATTGCATTTTGTATTGCTAGCTAGGTGGTAGTTTGCTGCTTCTTTTTAATCTAGGGTTTGAATTGTTGCTTAAATTATTCTTTAACTGTAACAGAGAAATATCTGTTTCATTGTTTAAAAAAAGAAACAAAAATTAAGATAAAAGACTAAAAAACCTCTTAAGATGTAACAGAAACACCAAAAACATAACAAACTTTTTTGAAATTTCCAAATGGTTAAATGTTAAGGAGTCTTTCAACAAAAACTTTATAATAAGCTTTTTGGTAAGAAGTCTTTCAAGGAAAACTTTATAATAAGCTTTTTGTCTTTACATATGTTTTTAATAATGAAGTGAAAAACAGAAAAATGCAAGTTTTATGGGGATATCCAAAGTGACATTCCCATTAAACCTTTCTGTTTTTGGCAAAATTTGACAGTGGCAGAATTATTGTGCACAGCACAGTAGAAGCATACTAAATAAAAAACAGAACATATATTACAACTAAAATAGAGTATTTTGTTTTATTTTACAATTTCTAATAGAATAGGTAATATTGTTGTGGTCCAGTTGACGACACAATGATTGACAAAGATTTTAAGTCATACAGCCAAGTCCTTATGAAAGCACAGTCAGATTGAATTTAATTTTCAATTAAAACTTATTTACCTATGACGAAATAATCTCGATTTCAAGCAATTTCTGTGTTATTCTGTCTCTGACACACAAGTGTAAACACAAGAACATCACTATCTATTACATTTAAACGCTGTCTTAGTAACTTCAAATTAGAAAGAAATTTTAGAACTATGGTGACAACAGAATACCATTTGCCTAAAATTAAGCTAATATTAGAACATTTTTAAGTTAGTTTAACTTTAGTGGTGACACAACAAAGTAGGAACCATTATGGAAAATGTTTTATTTTAAATATTATTGTAATTTTAGGGTTACTATACATTAAAATATATTTAATCTATGCCATAATTGTTTTTAACTAAATTTAAATGTTGGTATAGCTGGGTCTAGATGTTATTTCATTTACATAAATTAGTACCAATGATTGAATGAAACACACAAAATTATATGTTCCCGGCAGAGTTACATATAATAAGAATTGGTAAATCATATTTATAAGACAAGAAAACAAATAATTAACACAATATTTACCTTCATCAGATTTCGAAGTTGTATCTTTTGAAGTTGATACTATTTGTGCAACTTCACATTCATTTTTTTGTACATATACTCTTGGAATACAATAGTTATGTTCAAGTTGCACTGTTGTAGCTGGAGATATAAATACTCCTGCAAAATCAAGATAAATTACCATAACTTTTGTTAACATTTTGTGATAGTAAAATGTGAACAATGTAACATAAAAAACTTACCATTTAAATTTATAGTTGGGATAGCATTAAATATTAATCTATGAGATGCAACTTTCTGATCAGAAGTGAAATGATAGTCACATATCTTCTTATTGTGGAATACTTTCATTGGGTCAGTCACTTTTAGTTTATCACCAACTATGGACATCCACTTTCGGAACAATTCAAATTGTCGCTCGGGATGAGGAAATTTGTGCATGTATGAACCTGTAACAAAAATATAGCAAAAGCTTACGTTAAAGATTTTGATTGGATCCTGAACGAATCAGTACAACGCATAGAGATTTTTAGCCCAAGTATGTAACTCCATGTGTGGGTTAGCAGGTAGAAAGCATTAATTTTTGCCAATCACATTTGAGAGTATGCATGTATGTTCAGTTTAAGATAAATAACTAGTACCTAGCTCAACTGAATTTGTGATCTCATGGCAAAAAGGCAAATCCTGTGTAGTTTGAGAATAATTTAATAAATAATGTGACACATGATTATAGAAATATAGTACAATTTATTTATTTATTGAGAACAAATTCACAAAATCTTTACAGGTTTCCCCAAAACGACATTGTGAGTTATAAATATAATAACAATTTAATAATTCATAATTGCCTTTCCATGTAGGTTTGTGCGAGTTCTGTGAATTTAGCTACGCTACAAATAAAAATATCAATTTCTACTGCAATGGAATTCATTTAAAGACAAATAGTACATGATAACGGAGCGAACTTCAGTAAATTAGTGCTTGGGATAATATTGTCTGGGGCGAAATTTTTTCTTTCTTTAAA
>NJDD01008314.1:23449-51658 GCA_002245505.1 Calephelis nemesis | reverse complement strand
GGTGGTACCAATCCGGGCGAGTCGCTGCTAAACTCTACCACCTAGTCAGAATTCACAGTGTTAGTGACGGTGAGCCTTTGCTCGCCTTTTACGAGCTGCCTGGCAAGAAAGGCGGATGGTCTATTCTACAAAGGAGCCCGGACCAACACGGGGCATATATTATAATTATTAAAATAGATCTGAACGACTTTACGTTGATCGGTAAAATTAGCTCGTTTAATTCCTTAACCTTGTTGCCTCTTTAACTAATTATAATAATACAATTAATTATAATATTGCATGCCATTAAGTTGTTAGTACCAACTAGGTAGGTATGTCAAGTCTTCAAACTCTTAAAACTTTTATCTTCTGTTTACTAAAATATAGATTTAAAGGGGATTTAAAAGAATTTTTTGTGTTATCAATTATTAATTTAATAATTTGTTAACTAATCCGAGTTTATTATCTATAGGTAGTAAGTGTTTAACGTAAGTATAGATTATACCCAATAGGTATGCACATTGCAGCTATTTCTATATTTAAATAAAGATGATATTTTTTCTATGAATCACGCATCTATTCTTCTGAACTCATAACAACCTATTAATACATTTTGACTTCAACACTATCGTCAGATTTTGGATGTAGATAGAAGAGTAATCACGTTTCCGACATCATTAGCTACTGGAACTCGAAATAGTTTGTCGCCAGGGCCGCTATACGTTTACAATTCTCGACCTTTCTTGCAGTAGGTAGGTACTGCGCCAGACATTGACTCTCGCAGTAAATTAGGAGAACCGGTCCCAATAAAAAAGAAACCTCTTGACATTTACGCAAGTCAATAAAATTAATAAACTAATGGATTATCATTCATAATAACACTAATTGTATTTCACGTGTAATCGCTAATTAATATAATTAAGTAGGTAGGTAGGTATATTGTTTTTTCTCTGAAAGGTATTTCTGTTATATGAGATTTTCAAAGAGTACGTAAGGCGGATATTTCATAGATAATACGAGTATATACCAAACCCGAATTATGTATGAAGTTTGGCTTAAGTGACACAAGACACTTGACAAAAAGTATAACCCGTTGAATTTGAAGGTAAGAGTCAAGGCATTCAGATTTAAGGTGAATAAAAAACATAGCAAACTTAATTATTTTAGCTTTTTATATAAATGTCGCGACAAACTGGTGATCATGTTTCATAGGGTAATCACATTTTTTTATTTTGTTACTATTTTACACTTTTAATGCTTAACCTAACCTTCAACTAATCATTTATCATAAAAAAAGAAAATAAAAGGTGTATGTGCACATCAGTTCACATCCGAAACATGTCGATAGATATTTTATCTTATTTTAATGAAGACTCGTTCCTACAGATGTTTTAGTTTGACTTTAATTATTGCAGTTTTATTTAATTACTGCTAGCTGTTACCCGCGGTTTTAACCACGTATTTATTTGTTTTACTTCATAGCCCAATAGTTATTTAATAGCAGAAACAATCATCCACCTTTATTGTAAGGATACATATTTTTTTAAACAGTAATATAAATGTACCACGAAAAAAATTAAGTAGCCTTTTTTCAAGTAGCGGATTTTCTAACACCTTCAAGCCAAAAAAATGTTTTTACTTTCACATTTTTAGATTGTAAAACTTTTAATTAACCCTATAACGCTAAGGTTAGCTGCAAGCCTATAGGTTCACAAGTTGTTGCACATCCCGGGTTTCCAGTTTATTAGATGAAAATATGATGAATAAAATTGAAATGAGAATGCGTGTTAATAAAATTACCTAACTGGCAGTCAAATTTAGTCACGATTGGTTCATTGCGATTTTGCGAATGTCGCGGCCGGGATACGTACAGACGGACATACAAACATTTTAAAAATACTCGAAATGTCTTCTAGGTATGCCTTCCGATTAACTAACTTATTCAGACCTATTTTTTAATATTTTTAAAGTACAGAATTCAGTCTTCTACAGTTTATTAGGTATATCTATCATGTAGGTTAACTTAGTTGTAGATAGAATGAATTCTAATACCGGAGTCGCAAGGTATTGGGTATATGGTTAACAAGGTGCTATCTTAAATAAGTGTTTAAAATAATAAGATGTAAGTATCGATTAAAAATACCAAGAAGGTATCTAGTAAAGAAATAAGTATATATTATAATATACAAGAAGTATATATTATAATAAACTAGAATGAAAAGGGTTTTACAAACTTTACATAAAATGAAATGTTTGTGCAAAACATTACATAAATAAATCCTTACAGCAAAACCATTAAGCAAGCTGTGATGTTTCATTAAAAGGCTTAAGGCACATAAACCACACTAAAAGCTATTTTAAAATAATTAAGGGCGGTAATTGCGGTTCAGTGGCAACTAAGTGAACAAACAGCAGTTTCTTGAAACCTTTAAGGTGCCTTTTGTTTGCAAATCCCGCGAATGATGTGTTAATTGACGGGGATTCTGCAGAGAAACTCCAAAAAGGTTGCGGTCTTTATAGACGAGATTAAAGTTTTCGCCTGTTTGAACAAACGTTTGAAATTTATACAGCCACGATATTATTTATTTTTATTTCTTAATTACTTTATTCTTAATTGTCTTTATTAGTGTTAATTAATTATTCATTAACGTCTTCTAAAGCTTACGTCGGGGGCTATTAATATTACATGACCATAAAATGACTTGATGTTAAAGCAAGCAAAGTTAAAGCAAGTGTGTTGATCTTGTATTTTTAGATAAAACCTCAATATAAAAAAATATAAGCCTCAAAGTTAAATACCTATCTAAATCTAAAAACACCTTCATTTGAAATAACTGTGAATATAAATGAAGTCGTAAGTGAAAGCTTATGTTAATAAATTCCACAATTAGTTTAAACATTCTGTAGGTGCTCCCCAATAAAGATTATCAATAAACAAACACACAAAAAACACTTAAAACGTATAGTAGTGGTATAATTTAATAGTTTTTAATTGGTATAATCGTACCATAAAACAGATGCCCGACCATAGACAACCGATGACGTCTTTTCACTCACTAATGATAAGCATTTTAATATTGAGGGTTCTTTCGGCATTAAATGTTCATTAGCATTGTACAGCTACTGAATATTCGGTCGGTTTTATTAATGCATCAACAAATTAGCGTGAATGTAAAATTCGAATGAACCATAAACACATGTTTTTTTATTTCTTTTTTAGTGGAAGTGATAATTGAGATTATGACTGGACAGGCCGTGTTTGCGCGAAGGGAAATTTATTTATATTGCCGTGCGGTATTCTAGTGTTGAATTAATTATCTTTATTGATAATAAATAACTTTCCGAGAAATTATTTGCTTCTTTAAATGTATGCGTTCTTTAATTTAAAATTATGGGATGTACTTTTAAACATTTTAAGTATTGGAAAGAAATTTATTCAGGTTAATTTTTAAAAGCCAAACTTTTTTATAAGGCAAGAAGTAGGTAGGAACCTACTCTAATGGTTTTTTTTTAACAACATATATATTTATACTTCTGTTTCTATATTATTTTGATAGGACATATCATTGTAAGTGTTTTATTGTGACTACTGACTAATATGAATTTTTTTAAATAACATGAATTTGGTTGATTAATTTAGGTAGGTACCTACCTGTAAATACATTAAGATTTTTTTGAACTCCGTGTAGGTTACTATATAAAAACTTTGTTTAAAGCATGTCTTTTTCAATTTTTCTCATTCTTTCATATTAAAACTTGGAAAGTAGGTACCTATTTCTAGTTGAACCACTCTCTCTTAAGATTCAGGTAATTTGGTTATGGTTAACCTGGCTTAAAATTACACAAAAATGTTCGAAGTGCTCCGAGCCATAAACAAATGATTTGATATAATTGAATAAAGACCTCATTTCTCAAGTTGAAAGAAGCGTTGAATACGGTGCTTCGTTTTCTTTCACACATTTGTAACGTGATTCCGCGAATTAGCGGGCGGCCATTTAGTGTTCGTGATGGAAATTATGATGGATCTAATTGAAGCATCATACCCGTTCTCGTGGTCGCTGGTACCGCCATACTCGTTTCTTCATTTACAACTGATCTACATTTTCTAACTTTAACTTAGTCATAGAATTTTATTAGACCTCATATAAATAGTTTGATGTTTCAATGTAGCTCGCCAAGGGAACATCGTCTAATTACGCTTAATGTTTTCCCAATAAATAACGTTACTATAAATATTATCTCTAGTGCGGTACCTGTACCTGTACTTGTGAATAATTAATAAATTTTAACATGTTTTAAGTAAATTAAAAGCAATTAGTTCATTATTTGTTTTTAGGTAAGTACATTCATAAAATATTACAATAACATCAATTTCAACCTTTTACTTTTTCAGATTCCGCTTAAAGCTAGAAAACTGTGTCGTTTGTACTAAGTATAACTACTGATTCCTTTGAATAAAGTGTAGATAAGTACATATACACTCGTTTATATATTTCTTAACGACAAGCACAAAACTGTATGATCTACTTAGGTAGTTAGTTACATACACTTAAGTAAATCAAAGAATTTGCAAAAAACATTGTTGAAACGCTAAGTCGAATGGCAAACCGGTTAAAATTTAGGTACAGCTACCATTAGTCACATATTGCAATGTCTGTGTTGTGGTCGAACAACAATAGGTATTAATTGACATAAGGTCGATTTCATTCAGGTCATAACGTAGGCGATCTGTCACTTTGTCACAAATGAAGTAACATAGTAACATTAACGAAAACATTTCAACAGAATGTGTAAAACACTGAAAGCATTGGGAACAATTGACTGAACGAAGCTTTGCCCACGCAAATTATGTAAGTGCGTTTGATTTGTAATAATAAAAATAAAACATGGTTTTTAATTTGTTTGTTTTTTCAAGGACACTTTGTATTTATAACCAGATAAAATGATTATATATTTTATGTCACGCGGAAACATGAAAACGTCTCTACAAGTCACGGAAGTGCTAAAACAAGCCTTGAAATTTATATTTGTACTTATGAAACAAAAGGCTCTGCTTTTCGGATTAATTAAAGAGAACAGGTATGGTTAAACATACCAGTATGTTATACGGTAAATTATCTTGAGCCTATTGAAATGTAATTTTGTTTTACTTAATTATTTTCCTCGCTACACGTTTACCTTACACCAACACTATGAGTGTCTTTGATTTCTTTTTTTCCATATTTAAGACGGGCCAGTTCACAAAAATCTCTTTCACTATAGATGGCTTGCTCATTGTGTGGGTAATCTACATATCTTTAATATAAAAATGTATCGCTAAATGTGTTGGTAAGCGCATAACTTCCGAACGACGAGACCGATTTGGATAATTCTTTTTTTATTGTATTTGTTATTACCAGGAGAAGGTTTTTATGAAAATAAATACCGGGAAAGTTGCAGGGAAAATAGGAAAAATATTATTTCAATATTTTCCATACTGAACGGTTGAAACGAAGTTCGCCGGAGCAGCTGGTATACCTATAAAACAATGCCACTATTTGTTGTAATTTTATAACTCAAGAACGGGCTAACCTATCCAAACCAAATGTTCAGGCATTGTTCGGACTACTTAGTAGATGGTTTATGTGAAGTTTGCATAAAATCGGTAGAGCGGTTCTTCATTTATCACATTTTTTGTAACAAATGAATTCAATAAATGGCAGATCATTTTCTTAATGGGTATTTTTCTATCAAATTGAAACTTTTTCAATAGCGATTATGCTGTCATTTTTAAACTTTTTTCAGTTGTTTTTTTGTTTTGCTGTGCTATGTCATTCATGCAGTCATGCACGTTGTAAAGCACGTACCGGGCCGCTAGTATCATACCTATATATGTACTTTGATTTGGTTGTGTATTTGTTTAGTTTTAAGGTTATATATTAATTATTATCATTACCTTAATAGTGGACTCGGGCAACTGCAGCTGCGCGGCGAGCTCGCACCTCCTCGGCCGAGACACGTAGTTCTCCTTCATGAACTCTTTCTCTAGTCTCGCCAGTTGTTCCCGTGTGAATGCTGTCCGGTATCTCCTGTTAAAAAAATTAGAATCTAAATCTCATTGTCAGTTCTTGACAAAAAAAACCTGAGATAATCTTTTCAGTAAGCAATTCCATGAACTAAGTTTGTTCCGCTCACCTTATGTTTGGGTCTGGCACTGAAGTCGAATTGTTAATCTGCTCTGACTGTGGACTCAGCGACTCTGCGAACAATGAAAAATATATTCAAAAACTGATGTCCGTAAGTCTATCATAGAGCTATCATCTACAGAATGACGAAAATTGCCCTTAGACTCAGATAGTTACCCAAACAAATTTAAATCTATGGAATTATTTTTTTTTCATTGAAAAAAAAATTAAATTTGTCGTATCAATCAAGCATTTTTTTTTAATTTAACAAGGACTATCGTTAAGGAAGAGGATAGGTCTATCAAAGTCACCTAGCAGGTACTCCCTGCTAACCCGTAAAGGAATTGGCGTGAATGTGCAAACTTGAAACTTTCCATTTCCACATCAGGGTAGTTGAGTCAAATTGACATTCAATAGCCAGCCAGCAATAAGCTGGACCAATTACAGCTTATCTACTCTAAGGCGAAACTCTAAAGGGTTATAAGTAGTACTCGAGCGGCAATCTTCAAAATGAGCCTTTATCTTAATGACTGTTTTGTCTAGACATCAACTACAAAGAACACCGCTTAAAACCTCTTTTGAAACTAATTACAAACTGAATCCGAAATTGACTCATCATAAAATACTTTCATTCGAAAACCAGTAGTCAGAGGTGCTAATTGAGCGCCCAGAGTTTCAAAAGGGTACATTAACACAAAACAAACACAAATAAGCTATTGTCTAATTAAATATTTTCCCATGCTCTGTATGTTCATATTATTTTACTTGTGCCATTATAAACACTGGCCACAAAGAAACCGAAAAGTCAGTTTAAAAAAATACCAAAACGCCGACTTTACAGATCTTATTAGTCACTGAAGTGGTTCTAAATTTAAAAGGGATGCGGCGATGGTATTGACACTGGCTGTTAAAAATCGAACGCTTTCAAGTCACGTTTGTAGTCTATGGTCTTAATGGCCGCGTGATTAAGATGTTCAATTGTGATTTCCGGTGAATTATCATGTAGGTGACGTAGGTATAGGTATATGTTATAATTGGTTATATTTACTTTATAGTCTGCTGGAACTGCTCATTTACCTACATAATTACTTAATTACGTAAATGCGAAATACTTTACAAAACATGTTCTTAGCAGCAATAAATGTAATTAGGTACGTACTCATATGTATATTTAGGTACATACACAAAACGTCTACGAGTTACATTGAAAATTTTTACTCATAATATACAAAGAGATATAAAGAGATCTATCGAAATATTTAATTACATAAGTCAGTCAGTAAGCTAGGGTACGAGTCGAAGTAAAAGACTAAAATGCGAATGACATCTTCAGTTTTACAATAAGCCCCAAGACCTACTTGTCTTTTGTTTTTATTTGAAATGGAAATGTGTTTGTGCCGAATGGCGATATAAATGAGTGTCATTATGGTATATTTATTGCGTATAAGTACTTGAGTTTTTTATTTGCCAGTGGCGGCAGAGGCACTTGACATGTTCCCATGTTGGGTGGCGACAGATCACTTTAAAATCAATTTGCAATAGTCTAGTCGGTCTTCCTCAACGGTTTGTTGTTGACAAACTTTTTCAAATAAAACCTCTTTAATAAACTTTCCATCTGGAATCCTGGCATGTGTCACAGGCAAAAAAGCTTCCCGATTGCTTCCGCTTCCGAAAGATGTATGGCGACATGAAGTTTTATAGCTTTTTTAATGCAATACGACGTTAATGCACCACTTAAGGAATTGGGTAAACCAATTTCGAAATTGTTCCTCTTTGTTACATAAAGATGCTAATTAAAAAGAAAACAGCGTCAAAGCCATACGTTTCGGTAATGGCTCAATACGTTACACTGTGAGTGTGTACAACCTACCTACCTACCTGATGTGTGCGCATGACAAGTGTTTGTGGGTAACTTTATATTGTCGATAGTTTTAATTGGGAGATTGGAGAACCTACTCGTTTTCCAATTGCGATTGAACTCGATTACTAAATATTGTAATCATTAAATGTATGAAACAAGGAAGTTCCTATTTACTTGTCACAATTGAATTAGATTTACTTACTTACCTAGATATTTTTTCAAAAATAAAAAAAAAAATTTAAGCCTACCTACTAATACCTATGTTTTCACTATGCCTAACACTGGTTTCTTCATGTTTCAATTATTTTTATTATTCTACAAATTAACAAATCGTGCCAAGTCTACCAACCAGGTATTTAGTTGGATGAAAAATAGAATTGTTTACTTAAGAATTACCGTTATGTAAGTAGGAGGTAGTAGATAGTACCTAGTTCAATATAGTATATTACATTAGGTACAGTGATGTGCTAGTAAAATAGGTATAAATTTAGAACAAATAGAGATTTTTTAAAATAATTCCACAAAAATCAAAACCTAATGGAACAGCAAACATTTGAACTTAGAAAACCAATTTATAGCTAAGTAAATGTAAAGTAGCCGTTATTATTATATGATTGTCCCCTGACCCAAATAAGCAGTACCGCCACAACCCACGGAGATATAGATCACATGGTATATCGTGATAAGGTCGTCGTTCCTTTGTACATGGAATGCCTTGAAACGGCGATATTCCAAAAACAAATGACTACATTATTAAGACGTGATGAAACATTGTAGTCCGTATTTATTAGCACTTCTACAAACATCTAAATCATTCAGTTAATGTGTGATACATTACAAACTCGGTCGGCGGGGTAAGGGAGGGGGACACACACTCATTTTGTTTAGAATTTAAATAAACAGAATCTTCGACAGGCAAAGGGTCACCATACAAAATGTATTTATTGTAAACCTGAATTCTACAGGTACTAGGCATCTTACCTAACACTTTGAATTTTCACTGTGTAACAAGTTTTTTTTCAAAAAAGACATCTTGGACTTTCTAATTGTAGTGACTATGTCGAGGTAGGTATGTATACCTAGATCTCTGAGAGATTAATTGTAATAATATACCTGGGATACAAGAACTTTTTTTCTAACAAAAATCTTTAAGTACCTAGTTATTTTCATCCTCTAATCCTAATTTTATTTATCTGACTTTAATGTGATTACCTAAGTACCTAGGTAAGTATCTTTTGCAAGAATGACTCAATCCACAAAAAGCTATTTTTGAGGTAGTTGTAAAATAAGTTGTTTTGAAAGATACGGTTTAAATGGTTTTTTGCAAGTTGTAAACAAAACTTTGTTGATATTTATATGATAATGAAATAGATATAGCTACAATTACTAAGATAAAAAACAAAATCATGCTAATTGACCAGGATCTATAATTATAAAAAAAAACTGTTAAAGGCTGTGTTCTTGTAATACTAATGACATTTCTGAAAAGTTGGCGCATCCCAACCGCGTTCCTGTCGAATCTATTGAACCGATCCAAACAAAATTTGATCGTTAGATACCCAATATTCCGAGGAAAATTCTATAACTTTTTATTCATTTAGTAACTTAAAAAAAAAGTAAAAAGAAATGTTACTTTTATCCCGTTTGCTGAAGGGCTCCACGTAGGAGAGGGGTAAAACTCGAAATGTAAATTGGGCTGCATTTAAGTGACGCGTCGACTTTATTCATCCTTTCTCTTTTATAGTTTTTACTATACTTACCTACAGATTAATAGTAAAGAGATAACAGATAGTCATTTTTTCGAACTCATAAGTTTTGTAGTTTAGACTTTACCTACAGACATACCTACCTACCTACCTGCGTTGGCAGAGAATATCGAGCGACAAAATGTCACGAACCTTGCAGACCTAAAAAGCTTCCTACACGTTAATTACTCTTTTTAAACAACGCCAAAAGAACCTTATAGCTGTCCTGGAATAAAGTATACTTAATACAAATAAAATAACTTGAAGTATACCGTACAGCACAAACTAAGATCTCGAGCAGTTTGCACTTACCTACCAAGTGATTAACTTAATGTTTCACAGAGTGATGGACGATCTAATGGATCATATTTTGTACATTAAATATATTGATTTGTTTCTGCTACAATATCGTAATTGTCAAGATACTATAAAAAATAAAATAGACAAGTGCTGTTTGTCGTCTTGATTAGGTATTATATAATATATAGATCAAAAGGGGATGTAGCCCCACGGAATTCCAAATGTTTACTTTTATTCTGATTTAATTCAGAAGATATACGTACTTTTATTTTTGAAAGAACAAAAAGATTAGCAACTGTTTAACGAAAGATAGAAAGTAATTATTTCGAGAGTTCCAACTCCCATAAGTTGTTCTGATTAACTATTTTGGAACACAGCTTGTGACCACTTGTAACTTGTAGACATTATTATAAGAACCTCCTTACATATTTCAATTCCTTATTCAATTTCTTAGGTACTTATATATTTCACGCCCATGTGGTGTACCTACTTTATTAGCCTTCACAGAACGTTCATTTCTTTCGTTACATAGAATTAGACATTATTCACATCAAATAGTGGACTTCTTCCACAAGTATCATGTGTTCAGTAATAATACAAAGCCTAAACACTAATATATCCCGTCCAATCTATCACCCGGTCAAACCAATTACCTTAAACGCTTAACGGTTAATTACAGTGGTACCGCTCAATTTGCGAACCAAATAGCCCTTGTAATAGCCGGAAACCGATTGCTATACATTAACAATTGGAATTATCGAGAATGGATATTGCCACCCTCGCCGCACGCAAGCCACGCGTCCCTAATTGTATCGCCATTGTACCTACGTTTATTGTCTATGACACGACATAACTGGCTGATCATGCTGATATGAAATTAGAACACTGTCTATGAAAGTTATTGGAGATTATCCAATTTCCAAGCTTAATCAATAATTACCATTCCGATCTGTACCTAATTAGACCACAGTGGTGAATAATCAAAATCATTTTAATTTCATTCGGGGTGTATCTATCCCTAAGCGCAAGCGGAGCAGCAAAAAATGTTAGAAAAATAAAGTAAACGTATGAATTATTTCATTAAGACATCAGATATAATATTTAACAAAAATGAGTCTAGAATATATTTAAAAAAAATTCTTTGACAAACAAAACAAACAATAATGAAACTAATGATAAAAATGATGAAGTAAACAAAGATAAAACTTTATCTGTGATTATTTGTTTGTATAAAACTGATTTCAATAAACAAAGGATTAAAACAATTTAAAAGCTCCAAAGAGTAACATTTGCCGAACAATTATCCAGTGTAGAGCCAATTATCCTGTGTCATCCCTCGGCACGCTCCCCTAAACCAATTTTCATAATAAAATCTGTATCTACTAGTCGGCAACAATCTAATGGAGATAAATATCTCCGTGGGGAGTTCGTGCAATAAAAACAAAATCAGTTTAAGCCCAATTGACAAGACATACTGCTACAATCTCGACCCTACGTGGATAGTAATTAAAAATCACGTAAAGTGTCAAATTGTGGAAATGCCACCCGCACAATGACAATTTACTTTATCTGTGAAGCCATAGACAATTTACGCGCAATTTAATTTGTGACAGCTGCCTATTTGAATTTTTCTAAATTAGGACCACGTTAGGATAATTTAAAAACCGCTACAAAATTGTTAGGTAGCCTGTTACGTGAAATAAATAGCAAGAATCGATTTTAAATGTTAAAATAACTTAGGACCCGATAAGAAAAATATCTAGTTTTTCTTTATCTAACGTTTTTGTTTCGGGTAGGATAAATACATCGACCATTTTTTTACTAAGTTTTATTCTTCATTGTATGCACAAATTTTGTAAAATTGTCAGAAATCAAATCAGATTAGACAATTTATGCGAATTCAAAATATGGGACGTTTGTTTTTCATCATTTATTATGTTGTCATTTATTATATAAGTACCTACTGTGTTCGTTTAGAATTTGTTTTTGTTATTATTGCTCAAGTAATTTAAAAAGTTAGATACATAACTAAGTATTTCCTTTTTAAATACGTATAGGTAAGTATTTGTGATGATTTATTGAGTCAGGCGTTACTTCGAGGAAAGCCATTGTAAGTAGCAAATGTAGAATAAGCCTTTACTTTGATGATTCCGCGGAATTGGCGAAATAAACGCTTACTCTACATTTTTTGTAGAGTCTACAACTATAATAGTTAAGTAGGTGTTTGTTTTTTAGTTAAACCTTCTAATCTAGGTATCTAAATTTACAGATCACTTCCTCGCGATGAAGAAATCTGTCTGCTTGTTTGCTTTCTTATCCCCTCCAAAAAATACTGCCATGCATTGGAATTTTTTCTACTCATTTCTACTGAGGTACCTATACCGAAATTTAATGAAGTTAGTTTCAATGTAGTTTATTTTGACGTCCTAATGTCGAAAGCAATTTATTTAAAACATCTTATTCTAAGTAAGTGGTTTTATGTCCGATTTACGTCGAAAGTTAGATATCGGCACCTTGTTTATAAAGCCACAACTAATACCTATAGCAAGGTAGGTCCAGTTGTGTTCGAAAGTTGCAACGAGATCTATAAAGTGAACAATGTCATACCATAACCGTACCTAACGGTACACCGTAATTACTTTACAACTAAATTAAAAGGAAAGATCAAAACTTTAGATGCATAATAAAACAATTATGGCCGTCCATTTTTTGTTCGCTGTGGCAAAGGAAGAGTATTTCAAATGATAAGTAATGTTTATAACAAATATATTTCGTTAGCTCTGTGAGTTCGCCGACGGACATTATACTGCGGCAATAACAATAAACAGTTCTACATTCATAATGAAAACCATAAAACTATGTTAACTCATTATTGTCTAAAAGAAGAAAATTTTGTACTGTTATTCTTTGGCATACCTACATTTAATTTTTAAAATACCATTTAAGTAGGTAGGTATGGGATCCACTTGCACGGTCCGAGCTTAATTCTAGTAATGGTGTAAAGGAGGTTAAACTGTCAAATGTAAAGTGATTTATACACGTTGTTTGGAGTTAACACTTGTACTTATCCACTGTATATACTTTCTAGCCAACCGGTTTCACTGTTTACAGCATCATCAGGGCTTTGAAACTAAAGATAAAAAGGACTTTTTTGATTTAACGTACAATACCTATTTGGTTAGATGTTAGAAAGTGTTAAATAAAGTATACAGTGGATAAGTACAAGTGTTAACTCCAAACAACGTGTATATACAATGGAATTCCACCAAGTGCCGACGATAGCAAGTATAGATTCTAAAGTGATTTACCCCAGTTATAAGATAACTCAGAGTTAGGTAAATATATATAGGTATCTATTCATAAGTACGTGATGCCAAAACTTTGGACCCCATTTTACGAAAATTGCGCGAACGCAGCAGCATAAAATTTGGCACACTTATACCTAGTTTATGTGTAGGAGAAGTGCAGAACGCCAATATTTTTTAATGATAATGCTTATAAAGTACTTACATTCAATCAATAAATAAAACATTACCCACACTATCATGCATTTGACACACACAAACTACTTATATAAGTACCTATGCATATTGATGATTACGATAAAAGATCACAGATGGCGCACTAAAAAGTTTGGAAATAAAGTAGGTAGTTGGTCTTGAAAAATGAAGATAGCGTTCTTATCAACAATATATTAAAATTCATTATGGTTGAATTTTGACCAATGGGCGACCACTAGTGCCTACTTGGAAAGGGCCGTTTCTATGAAACTCCTTAACTTGACCCTATGCTTGAATTACTTATAATGTTAGTTAGGTGCCAACTGGCTCATTACAAACTTTCATCCTCCGTTATAGTTCTTTGGGGTTTCATTTTTGGTAATAACCTAAATAGCAACGTGTGTTGGAATTCGCTTCTTTATCTAAATGCCTATGAAATTCTATCAAATTCTAGCGACTAACCGTGAAATCGTAACTAACAGACATACCTACCTACTTTCGCATTAATTTTTAGTTAAGTACCTATAGATTTATTATTGGTGCCTAATTGTTTTTGGGTAATTGCCAACTTTACATTTTTGTTAGTTTTTTAGGTAAGTAGGTACTTTTTGAAATTTAGATAAAAAACACAAGATACGGGTCGGGAAGTTCGAAGTTTGCCGGAGAGCTAGTAATTAATGTATTACGTCCTACTTTAATGTGTAGGTAGGTAGGTAAGGAGAATAGAAAAGCCGACTGAGTTTCTTCCGCCGGATATTCTCTGTGTGTCTGCGTTTCGATCCGGTGGTAGATTTTAGTATTTATCTATTAGTAGATACCTAGATAACTACCAAACCTAGCTACAGACGCGTCACTAGTGCGTTTTCTATAGGTAGGTAGGTATATCGTCGATGATTTTTTTAATTCTATTTTTGAATATAGGTACTTACGTACCTAATAAAAAAGTATTCTTAAGTAATATAGCTACCTAAATGATATGTAGGTATGTTTGGTAATAATTATTTACACCTACTTTATATGAATAGTCAATAGATTTAAAAGACACGAAAATATTTGCAAATTATAAGTACAAGTTAATTTAACTGCATATCCTTGTGTAAATATAGCAATAATATACTTCCTATATACATCTTGTAATGCTACTACTACATTTGGTAGACTTACCTTTGTACCTCGGCGACGGAGGCGGCGTGTGGTTAAACTCGTAAATACTAGATTTAGACAGGAAGTCCACGGACAAGTCGCCGGCTCTGTGTTCCATACCGCAACTTAAAGACTTCATTAAAATAAAAAATAAAAACCAGTCAACGCTCCGGTGCTCGTTGAAAAAGTAAACGTTATTAGAAATTAGTATAGCTACAGTGCTACCGGTTACCGTAAAACCATAAATAAACAATTATCCACCTTCCCACAATGTAATAAGGCTGTAAGTCGTACGTATATTTGTGCGGTTGTGTACTAAAAATCCATAATACGCCAGCCAATAACGCTTCTTCCCCACCAAATGAGGCGGGGCCGAGATTATGTAGTTGTCTCTTTCACTCACGAGCTTTCATGGAAGCTTTTCATGAAAGCGTTGGATTATGGATGCGACACATTTTGCGGATGAGTACGTTATTATTTAATATGGATATCATTTGAAATAATGTGTAGTTATCATTGTTCATAAATACGAAAGGTCATTCCACTTATTCACTGATCAAACATTAGGAGAAAATTGTTTCACATAAAATAATTCATGGACAGTTTATAATATAAGTAGGTCTACCTATATCGAAAGGAATTTTTGAAAATGTTTTTTTTGTGGATTTGGAAAACAAAAAGCATACGTATTTCCTGATTGTAAGAAATGCACGTCGCCCATATAATCCAAATTTCGTAACGATTTTTCTACTTGCCTGACTAAGTTTACCGACTAAGCACTTTCTAAACCGCAATACTACCTCGGCTAGGGCAGATGATATGATAATAAAAATAGGTAAAACAATACTACTAATCCGAGAAAGTCTTTGGACAACTAATTTGACCCTAGATTCATGAAGCAATTTATATAAGTGAACGTTATTCAAACCGCGTTGACACTTCCGAGGCCCTTCATGCAGTTTTGTTTGTTTATATTTTATTTATAATTTCATATCAGATGTCATGGAACGACTATTTAACTGAACAGCTAAAAATAATACTTTTTAGAGAAAACAGTTAAATCGGTCAGTAAAATTGAAGCAAAATCTGAGTAAAGTGCTACAAGCTTTACAGATCAGAAAATGTCAAGTATAAGGTATGGATATCTATATACCGGATAAATTTTATGAACAAACTAGCTATCCCGGCGAACTTCGTACGGCTCGTTCAGTTTGTATTGGAAAAATTAAAATGTTATTACGTTTCCGAACAAATGATGCTCGAGTTTAATAAGTGGTTTCCGAACAAACGATGCTCTTTCAATATAGTCTGTGGCTGTGAATGACATTGACATTCGTTACGCGCGTTTTTTAAAATATGAAGAATTAAATGTATATTTTTCAATATTTCTGAGAGATTTTCTTAATATTTTTGTCCGTAAGAACCTTCTCCTAATAATAACAAATACAACAAAAAAAGAATTAGTGAAATCAGTCCAGCTATTCACGCGTGATGCCGTGACCAAGGAAAACGGGTTTCATTTCTATATATGAACAAATGTTTTACAGCTGATATTGATAAAGTTACTTGGGTGTAAATGAACGATTTGTGTTTTTAACCGACTCCGGCTCGGTTTTTAGAAGGTTTCCAAACCGGCGTCATTAAATAGTTCGTGTAATGTTTGTATGGGAGGCAAACGGTCGGCTCGGCCAGTAAGTAATACGGATTGTCGGTTCTTATTTCGAAAGTGACACGTGAATTTTAAATACTTAGTGTTTTTTTTCAAATAGTGACTTCCGATTTAAATTAAATAATTCGTTAATCTTTTTGTATTTCCTTTGTTTTTTGTATACCTCTGACGTACCTACTGAAGTTGAATTCAGACTTTTGGAGTTTTACTTCGCTTAAATATTGTCGTTTATAGAGATAATGTTTGGCAGTACGACTCGTTGCCCGTCGAATGTGTCGCAACCGTAACATTTTAATTCGCTTATCTCGTTAACTAGCACCTCCGTTGAGCATCATGGCGCGTTATTGCTGGCTGGAGTTATTAATACGGGATAAAGCTACGGTAATCAATTGTTTTACAGCTTCACGTACCTACGTATCTATTTTATTTATAACTTTATGTACGTAGACGTAATGTCGTACCTTTGGGACGAACTTAAACTGTGAATGTCATTGTTATTGTTTCTTTTAAATTACCTTTTTAGGATTCCGTAGCCAAAGGTCAATGAACGGAACCCTTATAGAATCGTCATGTATGTCGGTTAGTCCGTCTGTCACAGCCACTTTTTTGCGAAACTATAAGAACTTTACTATTTTAATTTGGTACATAGATGTATTCTATGAACCGTATTAAGATTTTCACACAAAAATGAAAAAAAAAACAATAAATTTTCGGACCACTGAAACTCTTTTTTTTTTCAATAAAACCATACGTATGGTGTAGTCTCTGTGGATAGGTGTGATAAATTACATCAAGGTTGCTAAAATATATTTTTTTCAACTAAGTAGGCATACTTGCAAAGTGGCAAAACGTAACTTCTGAAATAAACTAATAATATAACACTAAGCCGCAATTTATTTCTAGACTACAAAAAACACAAAAGGCAATTTTAGCAGTCTTTGAGTTAAGTATAGCTGCCTATGAGAGCAAAATTTAGTTTTGACACAAAACGGAAGTATAGTAGTAGTAATATTTAGCTGTTTTAGATTAATGACATTCTGAATAAATGAATAAACTCTTCATTAATGTCTTGGAACGACAGATATATCTGTCGGACAAACTTAGTTTCAATGGAAGGTAAATTTTCTCCAATTTAAGTGTTTCCAACCCAGGTAGGGGCCTCTTAGTGCAAAGTAGGTATAGTATTTATTACATACATACACATATACCTACCTACATACATAGATGTTACATGTGCCGAAATGAAGCCTCTATTATGTATTTATACAACTACAAAGTACTACATTAGTCGTAATCCTACTTTTTAATACTACATACCCAGTAAAAAAACAAAGTCGCTTCTTCTGTTCCTACGTTCCTTTGTATGCTTAAATCTTTAAAACTACAAAACGGATTTTGCAGTTTTTTAAGTAGATAAACTGATTGAAAAGGAAAGTTTATATGCATATTTCATAACCGTGCAAAGCCGGGGCGGGCCGCTAGTTATATATAAATAACCGGTCTCTTAACTACCAAATCTTATATATAAAAATCAATTGCTGTTCGTTAGTCTCGCTAAAACTCGAGAACGGCTTGACCGATTGGGCTAATTTTGGTTTTAAATGATTTGAAGAAGTCCAGGGAAGGTTTAAAATATGAGAAAAAAGGAAAACCAGAACATACAACATTTTAAATTTTCCCAGTCAAAAAAAACCGGTGAAACGAAGTTCGCGGGGACAGCTAGTAGTATCTAGTAGTATACATATCTCTACAAACAGCTTCCTTCTACTTGTTTTTAATTTATTTCAATCTTCCATCTGGTAAGTTTGGAAATGGACGTTGTTTTAATAATTGAAATTATTATTTAATTATTGACTCTTATGTTTTATAGGGGGGTAGATATGTAAACATATCCGATTGTGATAAACAATCGGGAACGCTATAACTGAAGTAACACCAGAATGACTATTGATAATACTTAAATGATGATGGTGAACCTCTTCTACCTAACCTAATTATAACCTACCACAATGGGCAGGACTTTGTACATGAGTAAAGTAATGACAATATAACATGAAAATAATGAACTTTAGAAGTGCTGATTCCAGGAAACACGTAACGACAGGATATGGTAGCTGAAAAGACCTCAAAAAACAAAAGCATTGGAAGAGAAATTGTACCGACACTCAGCAACATGGCCACAAAGATCTCGTATTGAGCAAAAACCCTTTGTCATAGACAATGGCATGTTGTTTGCCGGGCCGGGAGGACCCCCGCCGCTGCCAGCGGGACGACCCGTAAACAAACAACCGATAGAGCTACCGCCCGCTCCACTCCTGTCCGTACGTAACTCGACAATTGTCCTTATTGTTCAAGAGTCACAACATCTACTTTTCGTGGACATCGTAAAGAATTTTGATTCGTCATACAGGACTACCGAAATTGTAGTGGATATTTGCTGTTAGACCAGTGGACATTATTTCTTAAACAAAAAAACAAGGCTATGTAAATAGTAAAACGTAAAAGTTCTAGATCTTTTGATTACCTACAAATTTAGTTATTTTTTTCCATAGGACCTGTAGTTTTGCTGGAAATCTAGATAAACAGTTTTTGCCCTCAAAAACCCAACCCCTCCAACTTGTCGACCTCAAATCGTACGGTATTTATTACCTAGGAATTCCTTTCATGTTTATTACATTATTTTCCTTTTTCAATGAGTTTCATCTAACAAGGTATACTTTTTTTTACTTTTTACCTCGTAAAGCCTTCATCAGTAAGTAGTCTGCCTATACAGAAGAAGGCAAAGAAGCTGACAACAGCGTTAGCTTATAGTAAGAGTGTCTCGGACAACCTTAATTTTTTTTAAATTGAAAAAACACATTTTTCTATTTTTTTGTTGTCAGACGCGGATATCGAACCCGGGACCTCAAAAAGTCAAGTCCGACGCCGGATCACTAAACCACAGAGGCGATAACCGATATACCTACTAAAGTTATTGTTGCAATATGATTTTTGCTGAGTAATTGTTTTAGTTGTCCACCAAATCGGAACACGACGACGTTAAAAAATGGTCCAATGGCGAAAGTTAAGCTGCTGCTCAAGTCTCTACTAGGTACCTAGTTTTGGTCCATAGCCAGGGCTGGGGGGAGCTCTGCTTCTGAGCTGGTATTATGCCAGTTATTTATTACACCTTATTACAAATTTCAATGGTATAACATCTTTCAATAAGTCTGAATGTGCCGATGAATACCTTCGCGAAATCTTAAATTGATTTTGATTCAAATAATGAAATCAAGTCGATCAAGAAATGGAAACCCAAGCTTGGAATACTATAATTTTAGTTTACCTACCTATCTCAAAACTTTTTTTTGAGATGAACGTATTTTTATGATCCTGTTTAAGTGGGTTTTAAGTAATATTTAATCATATGTATTTTGGAAGGACATCACAATATTTTTTTTATGACATTGGAAGGCAAACAAGCAGACGGATTTCCTGGTGGTAAGAAATTCTCGCCGCCTAGAGACATCAAAGATGGTAATGGTGCGTTGCCAACCAGAGGCCGGGATGTTAGGCCTCGAGCAAAAGTAAGTTTAACGGCTACCTTACCCTCCGAACCGGAACACGTCATGACGTTATGGCGGCAGGAATAGGTAAGGCGGTGGTACCAATCCGGGTGAGTCGCTGCGAAACTCTATCACCTAGTCAGATATCACGGTGTTAGTGACGGCAAGCCTATGCTCGCCTTTTACGAGCTGCCTGGCACAGGAAGGCAGATGGTCTATTCTATAAAGGAGCCCGGACCAACACGGGGAATATGGAAATTCAATGGGTACATTTTTCTCCCAATTTTACTGTGTTTGTGTTTTTTTAATAACGTAGGTACTACGAGGTTTGTCCATACTTTTATCCTTCAAACTGCAAACGATACTCTACCGCACGACTTTACAAAAACAGGCCGATCTGAAGGTTAAAAGTAGGCGCTAAAAATGGAACGGCTGAATCTAACTTAGTTTGCCTTCATTTAAGACTCTACTTAGATAAGTTTCAATCAGGTTATGGGACAAAGTACCAAGATATTTGCCATAGAAATAGAAACAGTTTATACAAAACTGCTTTTAAATACTTATACAAGAAGAATATGTAAAACTTAATTCGCCCTTAAAGTCAAACAGTTCATGAGGTCCTAGGTAGGTATTTCAGGCAATTGTCGTTCTACGTGACCGTACCTATGTCAATTGTCTACCTCAAGTAATCTTTACTTGATCCCTACCAAGTATCATTTTTGATTACCAAACTTATTTTTCCAGTGAAAATAAAAAAGACGTGTACCTAATTAAAATATAAAAAAAAGTTGAGTGAGTAGGTACCTGTCACATTTTATGAGCGGATAACTGACCGACGGTAAAAAGATGAGCCAAATTTAAAAGATATCCACTTATGTGTAATTAATGAAAACATTTGCGATAATAGGTACCTAATTAATTTGCGGATATCTACGACGGTACCTACCTAACTATAGGTAAAGTAAACATATTGTGTGATAAGAAGTTATTACAAAATATAGGTATTTAACAATACCAGCTTATCTAAGTACCTACTCTACTGGGCCGGGAGGTTGGTGTATTGCAGGAAGCAAATATTTTATTTGTACTGAATTAATAAAATGAATTGTTTACTTGCCCATATACCTATTACACAATTTAATATTTTTTGTTTGATATCGTTTCACTCCATTAACCGCCTACTACTAAGAAATTTAACCTGCCTACCCACCTACCTACCTACCTACCTAGCTAACTGCCGGTCAACAGTAGAAACGGCAAAACCAACTCTTCGGAAATCAAGATTTTTTTGTGTGATACAAATTTGAATTTATTTTAACAAAAAAGGTAATACAATAACTAAGTATATACCTACAAAAGTAGGTACCTACCTAGGTAGGTAGTAGGTACACAAGTTTATGAAAAAATACGATAATAGGTACCAATATTATGTTTTCATATCTACATGTTTGTTAAAGCAGATACCAAAAAGATAGCTCAATGTTTTATAGAATCTTATATTTATGTTTTTACCTACTTTAAATAAAGTTTTTGGCGTTTACTTTTACTAAGCAATATCTAAATACAATTAAATTGCAACAAAAATTTACAAAAATTAAAAGAAAATAATTTAACAAACGGACTTTTGTAATTAGATAGGTAGGTAGGTAGGTAGGTACGCCGAATTGGCCTCAATAATAATTTTAATGATTTTGTGTAGAAAAAAATGAGTAGGTAGGTATTTTCTTCGTTTCTACTGGGATTCCTTCACCAGATCCAGACTCGGCGGCAATGTACCAACGTAGAAGTATGCTCTTTAAAAAATAAAAATGAATTTGATTCTGAAATGACGCAGAAGTCATATGACATACTTACCTACCCACCTAGGTACCCACCCACCAAAAAAGTAATAGAAATGGTGCACACTAGTATTATATACCTACTACGTACATACCGTAGCCTCTTGTACCTATATGTTAACGGGCTCTACCCTCTACACCGTAACACGACAGTGGTGAGCTGACGTGTCACCAATCCCGGTGCGACGTGGATCTCTACTACTTTTGACTAGCACTATTACTTCAGTAAGCTAAATTACTAGATTGTTTTACAAGCGAGCGATGAGGTCGTTACGTACCTACTCTAGGCATATGACTATGACATATATAGACAATAGCTATGACAAAACTGACTTACCGTTAGGTCTATCATCCGCGCCGTCACTGTCCACTTCACTCCTAACACTCCCAGGACTTGCCACTCTTTTGTCTTCCACACCCTGGCCACTCTCGAATTCTCCATTTAACCTCTTTTCGTACGACATAAAAAAAGGAAAATTAACTCGATTTTGTTGAAAATAGTACCCCATTTTCCCATCCCTAACCCGCAAATCCTCATCTTCCGAATGATTAGAAAAATCGTTGATTGTATTCTCGATGTCGATCTCCGGCGACCGCCTGTCGATTCCGACAATCGACTCGATGGAAAAGTTCTTTGGCGGTATTTTTGTTTGCATTTTGCTAATTTCGGAGTCCATATTCACAACACTCACGACTTTAAGTTCGGAACACGAGTTCAACTTCAAAACGTCCGTTTCTGACAAATATCTGTCGAGATATGTTTATGTGTATGTCGGTGAAAGCCACGCCTTTTTGTGGGGGTGTTACAATACAAAAAATCTGCCTTTCAAATATATGCCTTAACTGAAGCAATATAGAGCTATTTGTTGACTGTAAGCTCTGAAAGACAAATCATGGAATCACAAACCAATGTAAATCTGCCTTTATCAGAATGATAAAGAGTTTAATTTCAAATAAATCCCAAAAAGTATATTATTGAACGTAATCTGTGCGGTTTGCCGTGAAAAAAGTTTAAGGCATGGAGGTTTTATGGGTGCTTCTTTTTTTAAATGTCTTACTGATTACAGATAATAAAAATTCTATTTGTTTTTTTTAGAATAAGGCAACGGTACATTTTTGACACAATAATTGAACCTTTTTATGAAATAGTTTGACATTTAGGTAATAGGTATGACTGGTTATTTTAAACTTAAATCGTCGCGTATTATCAACAAGTCTGACAACAAGATTCATTTTTATATTATAGATAAATTATAAGTGATACCTACTTACAACAGTACAAGTGTTTCTTCATTTAAAAATATGAATCTAAAGAGTCTAGTTAATTCTACAGAGTTTCCCCAAAAATGAATAAACCTGCATAAAGGAAGAAACATACCCATGAATCATGATAAACGAACAGAGGTGCTTTTAATCCTGACACTTCTCTAATTCATCTCAACGTCATATACAACACAAACCTATCGATTTTATTGCAAAGTGAATCAATATGCGATTTCTAGTTGCAAAATTTATCGATTTTTATTGCTAGGAATTTAGTACAATCTACATTTCATTTCATTTTCATTTTTATTCAAAATAAGTATCTGAAAACATTTTTTGAAAGTCAATAGTGTCTTACTAATAACATAACATGAATTAGGAAATAACATATTATTATAATTTAAAAAATATAAAGATTATATTTTATAAGTTAAAATTAAAAAAAAATATGTATGTCAAAAACAAATTAAAAATGTCAATAAAGGAAAGGAGAATAACATTGAAATAATTGAATTTAATTCTGAAACCCTGTTATATTAAAATTTAACATGTTGTGCAAACTGAATTGTCAGCAAAATGTTCTTCAATCTCATAATAAGCTTTTCTCGTTAGGGTATTTTTGACATATTTTTTAAAATTTGTTTTTGATAATTTTTTGACACTTTCAGGAATTTTGTTGTAAACAAGTACGCAAGTTGTACGCAAGTGTCAATAAAATTCTTCGATGTTTTTTTTAGTCGAAACGTTTGTACAGCTATCTTATTTTTATTTCTTGTGTTTAAACTGTGTATATCCCTATGTTATGTAAACATTTTCAATATTAGGATTATTTAAGTTATTTTAAATATCTTCAGCATTTGTTTTAGTATCTCTATAATGTGCTTGAAATTCAACAAATTTTATCTTCGTAAGATTTCTTTTTAGATTATTTTCATTAAACCATTCAGTCACTTACGACGGAATGGTTTTTACTTGTTTTTTTCAAATAAAACGTTTTTATTTTTGCTCTTGATGAGAAGAAGATGGTACTACCATCCGCTAACAAAATTGAATCGTGATTTATAGCATCAGGCAAATCGTTTAAGTATCCTTACTTTTCGTTTATGCAAATTATTTATGTAAATTAAAAAAAAAGTAATAGCCTTAAAACACTACCTTGTGGTACACTGCAGTCATTGAAAGATAACTTGAAGTAAAGACTTTCTTGCGGTTTCCACTTACATTTGTTATCTCAACACATTGCTTTCTATTCTCTGAATAGATTTTAAATCATTTTATTAAATTACCTCTAATGCCATATCTCTCAAGTTTCGTTAACAAAATTTATTGTTATGCAAAATCAAACGATTTACTCATATCTAAAAATATAGGAAGGGGAAACTTTTTTTTTATTTAGGTATTCCGTTACTTTTTTAATTAAGTCGAAACATATATAAACTGTAGACCTACTTTTTCTAAATCCGTATTTATTATTTTTTAATAAATCAAACTGAAGTAGATAACTGTATAATTTGTCATACATTTTTTTTTCTAAAATCTTCGAAATTACTGGGATTAAAGTTATTGGTCCGTAATTGTTCATGTAACACATATCCCCTTTTTTAAATAATGGCTTGACAGTAGACTTTTTTAAATGATTAGTATATTTTTCTTCTAAAAATGATAAATTAATTACATGACAAAGAGGCTTTGACATCACACTGGCAACATTCTTTAATATTACTGTGCTTATGTTGTCATAGCCAGTTGCTCTGGTGTTTTTCAAATTATGTACTAAATCATGCTCACCAACTGGTGTTAAAACATAGTTTTATTATGATTAGACAAATTATGAGATTTTTACTATTTGTAGAACAAGCCTGATTTTTATAGCTAGATTTAGTCTGATTTATAAAAAACTCGTTTAAATGATTACAAATTTCTTGAGCATCAGTATATATCGAGTTATTTATTTTAACTTGTTTTATTTCTTCTTTAGACATTTTATTTTGAAATGTACTTTTAAAGTATATCTCATGAAGCTTCACATTTATTAGAAGACTTATATTTCAACGATGCCTGTTTCTGAAACTCTAGTATACATTTAGATAATACCTTTTCATAACGTATGTAGCTCATCTTATTTCCCTTTTTGTTAAATTGGGAATAACGATAATTTAAATACGTTATATTTTTGGAAAACATACTTAATTCATAAAATAACATCAAGGTATCATGAAATTCATTAAAAGCCTCTTCACAATGATTACAAGTAAGAACTTCAATAAAACTCAAAGATTACAGACATTCATAAAACTTATTTATATTTTCTTTTCCAGATATACGCTCTGTTTCCCCGTGTTGGTCCGGGCTCGTTTGCAGAATAGACCATCTGCCTTTCTTGCCAGGCAGCTTGTAAAAGGCGAGCATAGGCTTATCATCACTAACACTGTGACATCTGACTAGGTTGTAGAGTTTCGCAGCGACTCGCCCGGATTGGTACCACCGCCTTACCTATTCTTGCCGCCATAACGTCATGACGTGTTTCGGTTGGAGGGTAGGGTAGCCGGTTTACTTATTTACGCAGGAGGCTGACCATCCTAGCCTCAGGTTGACAACGCACCAATACCACATTTGGTGTCTATAGGCGAGGGCATTTTCTACCATAAAAAAAAAAACGCTTCGCAGTACAATATGAAACTGGCTTTATATCTACTTGTATACTTTGCGCTGTTTCATCGTCAGATAAACCAAGAATGTGAGTGTCAGAGCAAACATTATCTAAATTGCGAGCAATTATTACATCTAAACATGCAAGTTTCCTTGTAGGTTTCAAAATATGTTGACATAAATTATTATTTTCCAAAATGCTTTTTAAATTTTTATGAGTATTGGTAGATTGTAAAAGGTCTATATTTCAATCTCCACGTAAAACAATTTTTTTTAGAATTTTTCATAAATAATATTTTCTAATAGTAATTCCAAATTATTAAGAAAGATCTAGGATTTCTATCATCTGAACTAGGAGTACGATATATACACATTAAAATTTAAAATTAAAAAGTATGGTATGTGCATTTGTAAATTCAAAGTTTAAAAATGAAGTTCTTTACTTTCTATACAGGTGCCACCACGACGCTGGTTATTGCGCGAGAAATAAGAAGCTGTATAGTATCCATCAAGTTTAAAATTTTGTTCAGAATCTTGTTTTAAGAAAGTTTCAGACAGACAAATAACATGTACTCTACCTAGAGAGTCTCTGAGTTTACTAACAGCTGCTTAAAGATAATCACGTTTATTTAATGCACCGGCAATGTTTTAATGCAGTAATCTAAATTTATTAAAAAAAAAACGCTGATTATTATTTATATTTAATGATTTCTTACATGTTTTTTGTCTGAAGTAGTATAGTATAGTACCTTTTTTACTGTAGTTTCAGAAACTATTTTTTGTTCTGTCCGTTTTTGAAAAAAATCTTTTGCTTTGAACGGAAATAATAGGGTCAAGTCCCTTTTTTAAAACTATTAGTTGCTAAGCTTGAATTTATTCTATTTAACACAAAATTTTCTAGATTTTTTGTATTCATCAAATGTAATCTTTGGTTTTTCTAACTTTTTATTTAAATTTTGCTTATTTAATTTGACAATTTTACTATTAGGAAAAGATGAGAATTTTATTTTTGTATTCCTTAGATACTAGTCGACCGCCACGCATCGAGATAGGGGACATCATACCTTAGGATCTGACGCGATATCCGAAGGTGAAACATTGACAATGTACAATGAGATTATGGATGGGTTTATGTACCTAGGAAGGCAACAACATACACACTACACTAAAAACTCAGCGTACGTTTCAATTCATCGCTGAAACAGCTTCGAGCCTCCCACAATCCAGTTTCCTAAGTTGTTATATGTCGTTGTAATGCCGAAGGACAATTGTGCGAGAAAGCAGACAGCCTTGGGGAAGACCAGCAGGCTTGAACTCCGAGCAAGCACTGTTCTGTTAAAAAACTAGTGACCCAATTGCATATTTTCTTGGGTAGACCGCAGGAGGGAAGCTTCGACAAGAACCCCGACTGTGTCCACCAACTACCAAACTAACAGCCAATGCAACCTTCTTGCTCCCAACTGCTTGTGCCCGTCGTTAGGCTAGTATATTAGAAGATCACCCACTGCGACCGTAGCGAAAACAGTACTATCGATCTTTTTTTATTTCTAATACCTACCTATCTTAGTATGACGACCCTTACTTCCCCTGATGGAAAGTAAAAAAGGGTCAAGGGAGAATTTTGCTATTGCACGAGGTTGTAATGACGAGCACCGCTTTGCCGGTGTATTGAGCAAGGCTTGGAACCAACACCAAAAGTACAGATTCTACACTGGTGCTTAGCGGTTCTTGTCATTTCGATACCTGGATACCGCTTCCAAAGTGAGTACCTGTATTTCGTATACAGATACTGACCCGATACCGATACCTAGCATGTACTAATACCGATAAATACCTACCTATTATAGGTAACCGTTAAATACAGAAGAGCCGTTGCCAATATTTGTTTTTAATTTGTTTAAATCTATCCATCTGCCAATTTGTTTAAATCTATCTAGAAGGGACAGAGGTATCTTCGATTGAAGAAAAAATATCACATTACATATTCTGGTACCAGTAATATTAAACTTATACCGGTATAAAACCCCTAATCCAATAGTAGGTACCGGTGCTAAATCTAGTATTGGTGCTATCAGTACCTACAGGTAACACCTTACTACCTTATTACTACCTGTTCCCAAAAATGACGGTATTTCAAGTCTTGGTTTTGCGAAATTACTTTGGAAAGCTCACAACTTTTTTAGGCTAATCCTTCCTACAATCAGCAGTAGGTAGACGTACGTGTATCGAATTTGGGGCACCACCAAATTGGCGATGTTAGATATAACGGTAAGATTGAGCACCACGCTCGCGCTGGTCGGGTTTTACCCTTGCGATGACTATCATTAGCTAAACTGGAGTGGCTAATTATGTAGACAATTACTTAATTAAAAAATATTTTGAATGTTACTTGGCGAGTAGCTCGACTTGTCACCCGCTTGGACATGTCGGCTGGGTATAAGTAAATAAGTATCCCATCAAAAACATCCTGTAAAAAACCCAAGTCTCGCAGCTCAGTCTTTCTACCGTCAAAAGTTGTGAGATCCATGTAATACCAAGTCGGTTAATCTATTT
>NJDD01008314.1:3941-22924 GCA_002245505.1 Calephelis nemesis | reverse complement strand
ATAGGGGGTCGAAAAAGGCCCGAATTGCTTCGAGAAAAGGATGGTACGGCCGTGCCGCTTTTTTTTTGCTCGACTTGGCGGGGGCACTGCCGTGCCCCCAGATTATTTGTTAATATTTTTTTATATTGTTATAACTATTGTTATCATTTTTTATGTCGGTTAGGGAAAGGCGTACAAAATGGAATAGGCGGGTAAATAATAATAATAATAATAATCATTTATTTCAGACATTACAAAATCCATATGCTATTCATATCCACATTACAATAATAATAATAAATTCAATAAAAATATAAAGTTAAACAAGTCAAAATTACAAAATTACATTAAATTATATATACAACCCTTATTGATTAGTCGCCCAACAAAACATTTCATTATTGGAGAGGCAAGGTCCTCAGCCACCGTTCGCAAAATGGTGTTGTCACTGTTCCGTACTCTGTGCAATAAAGATGCAGTTTTTTTTCTTATTGTTGCATCAAAGCCGTCTGTTCTATTTAATAAAATAAAACAGTGACTTATTTTTTTGCATATGTTTTAGAGCGGCAGGTTATGTCGTAGTACCTACTCGAACCGACTAAAAAACCAAACGATGACCATACCGCAGTCCGGCTAGGAGCGAGATGCTGATCGCATTCCCATTCATCAACTCGCTCCGCAGCTTCCGCCCGGTTCTCGCCAGGCCACCTCCCGCGCTGAAAGAGGAGTAACTCCGGCCGTTGGAGTCGCCCCGGCGTAAAAGCTGACCAACACCTGCCAAGACCCGTTACTACCGAGCGTGCCTTTAATGACGCTTGGTAGCGAGAGATCATCACCAACGACAGCTGAGAGAGTACGCCGCTGTGATTCCCAAGCGACGCACTCCCCCAGCGTGAGGGACGCCGCATCTTCTGGCGTCACGCACTCGTGGCAGGCAAGGGTCGCCTCTTGTCTCGTGATCTTGTGCATATACTTTCCGAGCATCCATGCCCGGAAAACACATGTACAATTTTGTCTGAACGTCAGCGACCCGAACTGCCGCTGCAATCACCCTCGGAGGACGGTCCGATACTTAATCTTCAACGGCGCCTGCCCAAGTACAGGTGGGGCTAGGTTCTCCTTCCACAGCTCCGACGTGTTCTTCTACACCTGCCTCCTCTTGCGCCCCACGTCTTTCCACGTCAGAGACTCCACGCGCTGACATTAGATGATACAACAAAAAAGAATTAGCAAAATTGGTCCATCCCCTACTTGCGTGATGCGATTACCACGCCAAATTTAGATATTTTTTTTACTAGATGTCCCGGCGAACTTCGTTCCACCCTTTCTGTTTGGGAAAACTTAAAATAATGTTTTTCCTAGTTTCCTTGCGGTATTTCCATTTCTAAACTTTTAAACCTTTTCTGGACATCCACAAATAATTTAATCAAAATTAGTGAAAACAGTCCAGCTGTTCTCGAGTTGTAGCGAGCAATCGATTTTTACATATAAGATATACGTACCTAGGTAGATATTATAACAGGTACCTAGATTGAATAACACAATGTATACCTATCTATTGATATCTAGATATCCATAAATTCATATTTGTCTTTCAGAGAATTCACGGTGTAAAGTACTATCAACTGGGAATAATGTGCAATTTTTATTTCAACAGACATTTGCCAATGTTTCATTTGACCCAAATGAATTAATTTATAATACTGATACTGATTGCTGACTTAGAAAAAGCCTTTTATTTTTGTCAAATATAAAAATGAGACCTAACATTTGTTACAAAACTATCACTACTGCCATCTTCTGTCCAGTGGGCAACACAACAATACGGTACCTTTTCTACTTGCTAATAGATGTCTCTTGCATACTTGTGTTACATTATATTATCGGAATTAAATAATAATTTGCATATCATGCAGCTATTTAGAAATACAATCATAACAACTGTTACCTTTTCCATTGAATATTTCAAATGATTAATGTAAGTAGGTACGATTTTTACCTTTATTGGCAGTTGAGCGGCAACTGACTAGTGTTGACACCGGTAGGACTACCTATTAAACTTTTTGGTTGACACTTCACACTTGTCACTTGACAGTTGACAGTAAACACTAAAAGTCGGCAATGGATTTGTTTTAAAATAAATTGTGCTTATTTTCGTAAAATTTATTATGTTTTCGTGATATGATGTGACAACTGATTATGTAAAACAATTCTAAATTTCAGTTAGCCATGGAACAGGTCTACGCACTAGGTGTCTCGTGCATAGAATTTATTCAATACTGGTACGATATTGTGACGACTACAATTTAATATCTTTGTATTATGAAGTATTTTATGTTAACAACTAAAAAATGTAAACGATACTTGTACTTCTGGCCTAGCAATGTAAATAGTGAATAATGTTTATGGAGCTATCAACTATTGTAATTTTCGTTATGTGTACAATCATTAAGTAGAAAAAAATGATGCAATATTATCTAAAATTTGTATATCGGGATAATCAGTGTTAAGTCGTTTTTTTAGTTTTAATATTTAACAAATGAACTGCACACTGTTTGAAGAACAAGAGTTTTTCCTACCTGGGAATATACCTATTGTAGGACACATTGTTGAAGACAAATCACTTTATTAACCTCATTCTGCCAGAGCAACTGAAAATATAGATGAGTTTGTAGTTTGATCAATCTTCTGTATATCAATGAGATATAATACATTTATACTGCATTATTCACAAAAAGTAAAAAGGCACTGCAAAAGTTTTGGTTTTCTGTTTTTAGATTTCATTTATTTTCTTTTTCTGCAATACTTTAATTATTTAAATATCTTGTCCCAATTTACTCTTTCTATTTTCACTTAAATTTTTATTAATTACTGGACAAATTCTGGACTGATTATGTTAGTGTACATTGTGATGTGATTTAAATTTGGTTACATTGCTTTTAATACACTACATTTCACGTTACAACAACTTGTGATAAGTTATTACAGAAAAAAAAAACATTTATTTTATACCATTGCTATAAGTTGTAAATATATGTCTGCATTTTAAAGTTTTTGTGCTTTTAATGGGAACCTCTTGAGTTATCTCAATAAAGTAGACTTAATTCTGTCTTTAGTTCAGAACTTAAAACATTTTAACATTATTAAAGTTATGAATAATACATCATTATCATCATCATTCATTGAACATTCATGAGTTGTTCCTCATGTACAGTTGTGGGAATCCAGAGTCCACTTTGGTACTCTATGTTTAGTGTTTCACACAGTACTAACTAACCTTGACTTGTAGCAGGATCAATAGCATAATTTTAGTACTGCTAATACTTAATGACCTTTTTTGTATGATTTTGGAAGGCAAATATGCAGACGGATTTCCAGATGGTAAGAAATTCACGTCGCCTAGAGACACCAAAGGGTATGGTGCATTGCCAACCTAAGGCCAGGATGTTAGGGCCTCAAACAAAAGTATTTTTACCCTCCGAACTAGAACACATCAATGGTAAGCACTGACACTATGGCGGCAGGAACAGATAAGGCAGTAGTAACAATCTGGATGAGTTGCTGTGAAACTCTAGTCTGATATTACGAAGTTAGTGAAGGTAAGGTTGTGCTCGCCTTTTCGGAGCTGCCTGGCAGAAAGACCAACATGGAAAAAACCTAAATCTAAACAGGTGACCTTAGTCAACAACGTCATTGCCTTGAGGTAGACTCATTGTATGACTGAAATAACATTATTTAAAGTTGTCACAATAAGGCCTGTTGTTAAAAGTTGGTACAACATTAGCTGACACCATATAATTGTTACATTCCAGGTTTCAGAGCTGGGCCGGTTACTTTGAGTTAGTGAACAATATATCCAACCCCCACCATGTGTTTGAGTTTCTGTTCCCACTCTTGTCAATTATAGATTCAGTATTTGCTTCACAACTTCTGTTGTGTTTAGCTTTTGGAGGATGGCTAAATGCTGTGCTGAAATGGTAAGTTATAATTTGTATTTTGTTAATTCTGTACATTTTAACTTCTTACTCTTTTGTCTGGATATGTTTAATTACAGAAAAAGCACATCAAAAACCACAGATGAATAATTATGTACTTATGACCAATTTCCATAACCTATTAATGATGTGATATTCGTACTATAGTTTAGTTACACCCACCAGGATACTACTATTACATGTTTATAATGAATTATAGCAACAAAGTTTCAGTGACCCTATTATTCTATCTTTTACTGTAGATATAAGATAGGTTAATGATATTGGTAGTCAGCCACAGTGATCTTACTAAAATTTAAATTTAAGTAATAAAGAAAAATTTATCAATTTAGAAAAAAAATGAAAAACTTTATAGATGCTTCTATTCCAAGATAGTTATTTTTCATGTTATAAGATAGGAATCAATCTCACGGCTCTCCTGATGATATGACACAAATTTATCTGCTTGTTTGTCTGTCTTACATATTACAATGTTATTCTGTCTCAATCAAGATAGGATTTTTTGATCCCAGGTTTTGCCTTAACCAGCTTTTAAATTTTTCAGACATTCAAAATTAAACAGCATTTTCTAGTTTTTATCAATGGCACTTAGGGATATTTTGCAAAACTTTTATGTTATGTTTTGCTGCTTTTAATTATTATACAGTGTTCTTCTGCTCGGCCTCCTTCTAATATAGATAAGGTTGGTTATTTACAGGTGGTTTCTAGAAGATCGTCCATACTGGTGGGTACGGGAAACAACCTTCTACACCAATACTCAGAGGCCCCAACTGTACCAAACGCGTCAGAGCTGCGAGACCGGCCCTGGAAGTCCTTCAGGCCATACCGCCACTGCGGCCGCAGTTTTGGTGCTGATCATCATGTGGCTGTCACATATTTTTAATGATAGGTAATGTGGTTTTATACCACAATGGTCAATGACACTGTCATGTTCCAGTCCTGAGTGTAAGGTAGTCGGTTAATCTTTCACAAAAAGCAAGTTAAGGATGTTTCATACCGTTCGGAGACCCGTGTGCTTATTGAAAGGTAAAAGGTAAAACATCTAACTTAAATCATTAGGCTAGACTGGGAACGATTAAAACGGTGGACGGTTGGAACAAGAGGAATATCTCACGAATCGTGCGTGGTGAAAGAGTTGTGCAAACGGACAAATGATCGGCAAAAACCCTTAGTCCTCATTTTAGTACTGCTTCGCTTTGCTCTGTGCTTATGCATTCCGGCCCCAAGGCACAACTACTGTGCTCAACTGGTTGTGCCGTGGGTACTTTGGATTCCCTTCTACACAACTAATTGGTCCGTTCTGGAAAAAAAATGTACCTATCACCCAACTGACGAAAACTCGAATCCCTGGTTGTGCCATGGGTTCTTTAGAGACACAACTGATTGATTGATCGGTTGGGAAAAAAAATGTACCTATGGCACAACTGACGAAAATTAGACGCAAATGGCTGTACCTGCACTGCCAAAGTTAAAACTTAAAATTAATAAACCCGTGAATGAAAGGAATTTATTAAAAACTCATATATTTTAATATCCTTATCACTATTTTATCTTAATTTATCTAAGGCATGTCCGAGACTAATTTCACCGTTGATAAATTGCATCTGGACAGATCTAATAACTTCGTCATTGATGATCTGATCTTTTTTACGTTTTGCAGAAACGCCTTTTGCTATTTGCATTTTAGAAGTGGAGACAATTACTTTAAGAGCATTCAGTAGGCGCCAAACGTTGACTGTGTTTTTGTTCACGGCTTTATTTAATTTGCTATGCCATCCTTCCAAGTAATTATTTGTTCTGTGACGCTCACCAAATATGGACAGAACAGACAGCACATTACTGTTTTTATAAAAAAGGCGATCGATGACTTTGTAAATTTAGGCATTATTAAATTAAGAATTTTGACTTCCTCCTTGATATATTGCCAGCCTTCCAATATTCTTTGTTTTGGCAACAACGGTAAAGCAGCGGTAAGGGCAACAATTCGTCTTTCAGCCTTTAGCTTATGGCCTAAAAGTTTACCTTTTCGCCACATATTTTTGTTCCAATGGTAGTAACAACCACGTATCGCAGCTTTTGGAAAAAACTTAGCAACAGTATTTATTATAGCAATTTCGAAGTCACAATGCGCTTTTGATATGGTCCATTTACAGTTGTCGTCTTCAGTAATTTGTGCAATCTGTGACTGTATAAGATGGAATACCCTTTCGTAAGTTGCTTGCTTCTTATTTGGCATTAGTGCAAACACCAGTGATTTTACATTTACTGTGTCTTGTGTACTCCCAAAGTCACCATGAATAGATAGCAACTGCGTGAAGGGTTTCGGACAGCTTTTAAATGTTGCATCTATAAAGTACTCCTTAACGTTACATAGTTGCAGTCTTAATTCAGGTGAACAGAAGATCAAAATTCTATCTCCACCATCGTTATAGTCAGCCATGAGAAACTCTTTAAATTTTTGTGGTATTTCCACTTCTTCTAAATACTCGAATCTGGTGTTATTAGCACCTACAGTTTTCTTTCTGGCATCGTATAAAAAATGTTTCATATTTTTGAATTCAGGCATTTCAGTAACAAAATTCAACCCTTTGTCCATCAACCCGTCGATAGTCTCAGCATACAGTTGAGGTATAGGGCGGTCATCACTTCTAACCAAATTTTTTAATGCTGCTTTTTCTTTCAATATCACATTTTTGTTTGGATCTACTTGACATTTATGTGGCTTTTCACTTATCACGCGTTTATCCTTAAAAAAATAAACAATGTTAACGGCGCGCAAGAAAGAAAAGGTCAGGCCCAATTCGATTCATTAGCAACGGCACTACCAGCGGTACTACCAGTTGTGTCGTTGCCAATGAATTGCAGTAGAGTCATTTATTGGCAACGGCACTACTGACCACCTACTGACATTGCTAGTGTTGTAGCCGATAAATCGGGGTAGTATCATTCATCGGCAACGGCACTACTAGGATTTCGTCTGGTAGTGTCCCCGGTAGTTCCGTTGTCAATGAATCCTTCAATTCAACGCTATCGCTGCCATAACAATGTAAATTGAGGCTAAATCTGAAAATCGACCTTATTGCTTACCTGTACTGTTATTTTTCCTGGGCACTTTGTTTTTTTATATGATGAGCACCTCAGTATGCAAGAACCATTTTTATAATTTCGAATCTTGTGGTACTGGTGCTCACGATAAAGTACTATTTTGCTGCCATTGTAATCTATGCAGCAAATATCATCGTTTTCATTCATTTTTATAGTATAAATTATAATTAGATCAACAAAACAGTATATGTAATTACTGCGCGACGTCAAAGCAAACAGCAAAGTGACGTTAGAATATTAATTAATACGTTTCAAGAAGATGACAAATCTAAAGTGCAACACTTGAACAAAGAGGTTTACTTTAAGTGCTTGAGAGAGTTGAGTTAGTTGTACTACGGGGAATCAAATTGGTTTCAGAGTTCCCTACGGCTCAACCAGATGGGTATTGTAGTTGTGCAGAGGGTCTGAGTTGAGTCGCAGGGAACTCAGTTGTGTAGAAGGGAATCCAAAGTACCCACGGCACAACCAGTTGAGCACAGTAGTTGTGCCTTGGGGCCGGAATGGTGCTTATGTGTATGTCTAGTCCGAAAAGACCTGAATTTTATCTAAAAACTCATTAACATGAGACTCGCTGAAGACATGCTAGTAGAACGAGTCAATTCAGACCCAACGTTCACGAAACGTATTGTCACTGGTGACGAGACTTGGGTTTACGTGTTAGACATGCAAACTAGTCAACAAGCATCGGAGTGGCGCCTCCAACTGAATCGAAACCGAAGAACCACGCCTAACTCGTTAAAAGGTCAAAGTGTTTTCTTTGGCAATCGCGGTGTTTTGCACTAAGAATTTTTGCGGGATAGTCAAATGGTAAACAGGGAATATTATTTGAGCGTAATGCGGCGTTTAAGAGAGCAGAAAGAGATTTGTGGAAAGAAAATTCTGGGTTTTACACCACAATAATGCGCTTTCGCACCGCCATCATTGTGACCGAATTAATGATCAACCAACACCATCAAGCAACCACCAGATTGGGCTCCAGCCGACATCTTTCTTTTTCCTAAACTCAAATTACCACTTTGTGGGTACCGTTTTCAATCGGTAGAAGACATAAAAGAAAATTAGCGACGAGAACTGAACTGAACTCAATTCTGGAAACAGCGTTTTAAAAATGGTTTTAAAAATTATTGGTTGGCGTAAGTAAAAACAGAGTTTCGCAGCGACCCATCCGGATTGTTACCACCGCCTTACCTATTTCTGCCGACGTAAAGTCAGTGCTTGCCGTTGACGTGTTCCGGTTCAGTGGGTAAGGTAGCCGATAAACTTACTTTCGCTCAAAGCCTAACATCCCGTTTATAGTAAACAAAAGGCGGTATTATCGCGTAACATTAAAAATGTCTTACCACTGTCATATTCCTTGTGTTTCCGTCTGTTTTTGTGTTGACCTTATGTTTCACCAATCTATTTGAGTGCTCCTTATGGTCGTATTTCCTTGTAAATCTACGTTGCCAATGTTTTTGGTGTATTTACATGGTACCAACTACCAAAAAGAACATGTTCCACGTGTTTTGTTCCCATTAATATTTGTAGGTAATAATGTGATTGCAGGAAATGGAATCCACGTTGGTGGCAATGCGTCGTGTTCCCGATGTTCGCGAGCGCGCTCACGTCCGTGATGCTCGCGCGAATGTTCGTTGCCACACACTTCCCGCACCAGTGTTTACTCGGAGCGTTAGTTGGTGAGTTTTTTATGTGAAAAGTTAGCGAACAAGCACACGATCTCTTGATTGTAAGAGATAACAGTGGCCTTTAGACACCATAGATGTTATCGCTGTCTTGTGGCCGGGGCATAAAGTCAATAATTATGTCAATCTACCGGCTACATTAAATTTCCTGCAAAATTGCAGAATATACTTGGGGTGGTATCCTAAGGGCTGTTCTATTGCTGGAATTCTTCTTGACACTATTTTTGGGACACCTGTATACATTTTTAATTTCTATGAAAATCGGTATGGACGCTTAGGAGTAGTTTCTTCAGGGGCAGAATAAATATTTAAAAGTAAACAAAAAATATCTTTGGACAAATTTCACAAATTGATCTTCCTTAAACCGCAAGCAAATTATATTATGCTACAGTTAATGGTGTTAGTCAACTGTACTCGTACATAGCATATGTATGTATGAGTACAGTTGGCTGACACCATAAATAGATACAAGTATCAATTAAAAAAAATACCCAGATCCAAAAATACAGATATTTATTTTTATGTTCATCATGTAAGTGCCCGTCTCCTTTGGGAACCGAACTCGAGCCTCGTGGTTAGTTGGTGAAGTTAGGCGTGTACGCTCGTCCCTCGGCTGCCGAAGCGGTCAAACCTGAAAAAAGATATAGCCACCTCATCTTTGTCGGAACTAACGTCTATTTTATCCTCTTCTACACCAGTTTTTATTTTTTCATGATCCTCATCTACTCTTCTCAATCTCAAGGATTAATATTGCTAATTGAAGGAGATGGAGCAATAAGCGTGTTTGATGTCCGGTCCAGGTTCATTCCTGTCTCCGGCGCTGTGTATCTACGTGTCGGACCCGTACGTGTGGCGGTACGGAGGTATGTCCCGGGGGCGGCACGTGCTGGCGGCGGGGGGGACGGTGCTGGTGAGTGCGCTCACCTACGGCGGTCTGGCCTTGTGTGGGATTGAGCCACATTTCACTGTTAAATTGGTAAGTTTCATACATTGCGGAACTTATGTGTTTTGAATCTGAATAATTGCAGGCGTTGAAATTCAAATTATAAAAATACTTTAATTAAAAAATAAACATGGGTAAACGTAAAACGTTGTCACGTACAAAAGTGTTGTTAGAAATTTGTACTATCTAATTAAAATTTTATTTATAATAATATAATAAATAAAAATTAAAGTGTCGATCTGTAATTATACAATCTGCGCTCATTAATATTTCTCTTTTCTCGTTTTGCTTTTGTTTTATTTTATATTGTGATAGTTTATTTATATTTTTAAACTTAGAATTTGTGAGACTGTAGTCGCTAACTTGTATTGGCCCTTTGGCCACATACACTGTTCCGGACATTAGCAAGCCGAACGTCGAACGAGACGCCGGCATTACATTCGCAATCAGTACGCCGTGCGCGCAACTCGAGGGTACGCCGGCACTCGTCGTGTCGAAAAAACCGTTCGCCCGTATCATTATTATTATATATATTTGGTCCAAATGCAAATTTAAAAAAGTATCTTGTACCAGTTTGGATATCTGTTTTAAATGAATCACAAAAACATATACATATTTTTAAATTTCATTCATATTTTTAAATGAAGAAACACTTGTTGAACCCGGTCAGAATATGTGTACACCTCGCTGGAATGCGGCGCCTCTCCCACTTCGCCTGTCACCTCTCCGCCCACTCCCCGGTGCGACAGTACGGTTAGCATCTTCGTTGTCGATACACGTCCCGATAATTTTGATATTTCCGCTTTTTTTTTTGAATATTTATTATTAAGTTTAGACTGTTTACTGTTAAGTTTGGACTGGTTTGGTTGTTATTAAAATTGTTGTAGCTGTTAAACTGAAGTCATGGGATAAACAATACACAGTGAATCAAGAAATTTAATTTTGAAAATGCTCAAGTTTTTTGAATCGGAGAAAGCAAATAAACAGGACCCCATACCCGTAGACCAAGTGGTGAAACGAATCTATGCTGCAACTGGGATATCAAAAAGGACTCTAATGAAAATTTAGAATGAAGCCAAAGTACAACCGCCTACTTCGCCGGGTGCTAGTCCGACTCTTAGTAACCAAACCAAAAGAAACCACCCACAACCAAAATTATCGACACCGGGTAACAAGCGTAAAAGTACAAAAAACGCATCGAAAATTTTGACACTTGCGCGATACGAAATATCACAACAGTTTTTATGCTGTAAAAATAGAAATCCCAACTTTGAAGAAAATTCTGGCAGCAGTTAAGAAAGACCTGAATTTTCAAGGTGGGGGAACATATTTCAGAAATATTTTAATTAACATATTGGGCTACAATTTCAAAAAGTGTGAAAATTTCCGTTGTGTATTGACACAAAAGCCGGACATTGCCGCATGGAGGGCTCGCTACCAGTCCAGGTAGGACCTGGACGAGACGTGGATCCATTCCCACTATACGGTCAGTAAATGCTAGCAAAATGATACCGACAGGAGGGTGAAGAAAAATTTAAATCCGGGTCAACGTTGGATTCTTGTATACGCTGGAGGAGAAAATGGATTCATTAAAGGTGCAGAATTACTTTATTAATGTAAAAGTAAAATCGGCGTTAATATAACGAGATGGACATAAACAATTTTTTTAAAATGGCTCCGTGAAAAGCTTATACCAAATTTACCGCCGAACGGTACAGTTGTCATAGACAATGCACCCTACCATTCGACGCAGTCGGTAAAAGCGCCCACTAGTGCTGCTCTTAAAGCTGACATGCAAAATTGGCTACGTGAACACTGTATTCCATATAAAGGCAAAATGACAAATAGGGAATTGTATCCCATTATACTGAGAATAAAGCCACCGAAAAAATATGTCGTCGACGATTTGTTGCGAGAGCATGGCCAAGAAGTTGTGCGTCTGCCACCTTGTCTCTGTGTCCTAATCCCCATCGAATATATATGGAACTTGGTAAAGCAAAGGGTGGCAGATAAAAAACATTGACCAATCGGAAAAGAAAATATGAGTAGAACAACTTACAAAAGATGAGTTTAAGTCAACTACGTTATCTGGCTGGAGTAAAGAAGTGAATCACGTGGAGAGACTACAGCGAGAATACTGGGAAAAGGATATCATCTAGCAGATGACAACATCACACAACTTTTAATATCACTAGGCAGGTCAGGTATAGAGTCAATAATTTATAGTGACTGAGTTTAATAATAAATGTTTTTGTAATCAAAATTATTGTTTTTTTTTAATCACAAACCCTTAATCAATGTAATAATAGATTGATTTGAAAAGGTTAGTAATTTTTTTTACCTCCACTTTTCTCGAAAAAAATTGTTTTCACACCGTACCCAGACCGCCGATATGACGTCACGAGATTAGGTGCACAGATATTGTAACCGGGTTGTACTGTTTTACGTATCACTACCGGTTTCGCTCATACACATATATAAGAAAAACTGGCTATTTACGAAATAATAAATTATAAGTGATACGTAATGAATATTTGGAGGTTTTTCCAAAAGCTGACGATGGAAAATATCAAATATACATACATCACACGCAGTATGTAATATGATATGAAAGCAAATAATTTATTGTATTTGTATTTCGTACCTAAAAAGTTATTTAAATGTTGACAGGGACTATCAGCTATTAAAACACAAAATTCGGTATAAATTCTTTCAGTAGTTTTGTAGGAAAAGTGAACAGATAAATCGACAAAAAATTGAATCAACTTCGTTTTGGGTTCTGTATCCTGTATAGTTGTATACAATATGTAGCAATTATTCTTTAAAAATTACTGCATGAACAAATTTTGTTTCGTTACTATTTTATTATATTATGGTAGATAACTTTGTTTATCTAATTAGATTGTTTTTTAACGGACGATGCCATTACATGCGCCATTACGGAACGGAATATAAGATGTCGAAAATTGATATGTTTTGCCTTTAGTTGTGAAAACCCCGTGAACCTTTATGGATGGCGCCCACTGTTGACGGACCGGAGCGTGTCGGGCCGGGCCGCATTGCATCGGCGCGGCTTTTTGTTACTCAGTACCAAAGTAGAGCAACGAAAAAGTGAGGCACTCGACGGTAAAATCGTCAAGTATGGAAAGTGGCGCCTCTAGTAGTTGTCGTACGAAACTTTAGCGTTAAAATACCACAGTGCTCTTTTCTTAAAAGTAATATCAGGATCTTTGGTCACTGTGGGCCGCATCGGGGTTTGTGCGGGGTGCCGACCGGAAATCCGCCCCGATGCGGCCCGGCCCAGTGGCCGTTGCTCCATACAAAATGTATGCCAGCGAATTAGGCGGATTATTGCGTCCCGTCCCAGCTCGTCCAACTGGGCGCTATCCTTTATATACCGAAACAGATGGGCTGACTTATCTTAGGCTTAGTGAGGTCAGTTGTCTGTGTCGCGGAATTTGTTTGCCACAAATCGAGTTAGGTTTAAATATTTGAAGCCAGTTAGTTGCATTGTTGTGTCTCCTGTGGGCAGGCGTTCCGTTGGTGCGAGGTGCCCGAGAGCATCCACGTGACGACGACCCCGATGTACGCGCTGGTCCACTGCACCGCCAACCTGCTGGCCTGGGCGCTCTGGGTCACACCTGATGTCGCCAAGTAAGTGCCGGCTGTCGGTGACGATGCTCACAGCTACCACCATCCACCGGTATGTATGCACTATTTCCTGACACTGATGTTGACCTGTACGGTGTACCTTCCACATGGTTTACAGAATGTGTCGGGTAGGTACCATAAATGTTACAATCAGGTGAGCAAATTGTAAGTAAGTAAATACCATCCACTGCCATTGACGAAGTTCCGTCCTGTGCCAGCGGTGTTTGTACCGCAGTCCCGTCCCCTGGTGCGGATATGATGTGTGACTGAATAAGTAACTCCGGAGGCCGGTGTCGGGAGCTGAGCACAGTGCTTAGTTGCTTTGTGTGTCGGGGAGCGTGGACGTTCAAATTCACGTGTATATTTATATATTTAGTAAGCAAACAAAACAGACGGATTTTCTGAGGTACATACGTATTTCATATGTTGATACCAAAGATGGCAAGTCTCTTGTGTAAATAAGTTGATCAGTTTACATTTTTCAACTTGGAATACTACAGTGGCAGATACTAATGTTTTGATGGCAGAACAGGAATATTTGATGGCAGAGGCGAACCAGAGCGAGAATTTACTTAATTAGGCAATTATATTTAAATCGTTTCTGAAAAAGAGAGTATTTATTAATAAACTAACTCACTAATTTAAAGACTAAATGCCTGTTTTCATTACAGATTTCGTCACTACACCAAAAATAGATCTTTAATTATATCGATATTCGCAACAGCTGTATCGATATATTTGTTCCAACAACTCGAAGCGAACATCCCTACGGCCAGTGCCTGGAAATTTTACATGTTGCATTTCATATTGAATGTTTTTAAACCCGCCGTTCTTTTAAGAATCGTACCGTACGCGGCCATGTGGCCGTACTCCGGACACCTCGTTAAAGAAAAAGTGCAATAATTCTCATTAATATAGTAAAACCTATGAGCGCCGTAGTCCGGGACTGGGGCGGTACCGGGAACTCTTACAATATTTTATTTTCTGCTACTTTGTCAAGCACAACACGAGGTCTTTTTTGGCATTTAGATGTTGGTTTTTTAAAAAAAAACATTGCTTCAAGACGTCCCGGTGGCGTTTTAAGTTTAGTCTTGGAGTACGAGTCTCGGGGCCGCTTGCATGTTTCTATGCAAATATCGTTAAGCTAACTCAGGGTTAAATATAACCCACGATTTAATGCAACCTAAAAGCTTGCAAGGGTCCCCTGTAGTTAAATGTTATTTTGTATTAGTCTCATTTATTATCAAGTGAATGAAACTAAAGAGCGACTCATTATTTATCGTGTGCATAGAAATAAAAGAATAAATATTTAAATTATAATGAACAGTTTAAATAGCGGGGATGTCCTTGCTCTTCGTGTGAAAACGTTAAGCATGAACGGTAACTTACAACTAGCTATAACCTCTTTTATTTAATTAGGAATTAAAAAAGGATATGACAAAAGTTGTGTAAATAATTGAGACGAATATAGAATAATGTAGATAAATTAATTATCATCGAAGGGTAACACCAACTTTGTAGTTTTAAACTGAAATCTAAAATATATAGCGATAACAAAACAAGGGACAAACATATCTAACACCAAGTTAAACCCGCGTATGACAGGGTACTTCCTTCTTCATTCTTCTAATTCTCTCAAAATTACAGGATACGGTCCAAAAAAAAAACTCAAAACTTTTGATAAAATCTTAAAACCTTTTATTACGACGCACGTACAACTTTTTTATTACCTACAATGGTCTAATAAGTTACCAATAACGCAAAAAATAGCTAAATATTAACAGAATAGTGCAATGGTTGAGGTTTTCTTTATATTAACCATTACATGCTTTTAATTATTTGATAGGTATCCATAATTTGAATCAATATTAAAGATTTATTTGCTGTTTGACGTCCTATATATAATTAGTAATGGTAGCCGTTTTTCTAATCTGTAACATTTATTAATTATTCGGAAGGCTAAAGTAAACTTTATAAAAATAAAATATTTTTCTTTAATGCAAAGTTACATACATTAAAGTAAATAAGATTTGGAAGTAAACCTCACAGAATAACGTTTACAACTAATAATTGTAACAAAAAATGTTTTTGTGTCGGGCATTTTACTTAGTTTAGAGGGAAAACAATATTGACCATAGAATATACAAAAACTGTACGCAGTTTTTCTTCTTTTATTGTATTCAAGAATATAAAACATTTAAAAACTGTGGTCGAGCGGTCCGGGTGTTGGACTTGACTGCATGAGGTCTCGGGTTCGAATCCCGGGTCGACCAACAAAAAGAAAATTGGATTTTTCCAATTTTCTAATAAAAAAAAAAATGTTGGTCGGGATTGGAAACGTGCCCGGTTGGCGATAGGCTTGCCACCTATCACATTATGGGACTTAGTATCTTCGGCTAGTCGTGGGTGCCCTGGTTGTGCCTCTGCCTACCTCTTCGGGGATATGGGCGTGAAGATACTTTTATACTTAAAAACTGTATTTTATTTATGAAATAATGTTTTTTTTTTACAATATTAAACAGTGTGTTGTGTGTCTCATGTTTTGTGTGCTTGATGTTTTATTTATTGTAGAGTAATGTGGTCTATTTTAAATAAAATATCAAGCATATACTCAGGTTTTATGTTGGCAAATTTTACATAATCCTACTTACTGTTGCAAAATAAACTATGCCTAAAATGTTTTTTGTTAAGTTGATTTAATTTTAATGTTAGTAGTAAAATTTTCATTTCAATGTTCATTTTTATATGTTTGTGTGATGAGACTTTTTCCAGCAAAGCGGTATGTCCAAACAAACGAATATTAGGTATATAGTGGATAGATCTGAATTAAACATATTTTTGTATAGTTAATAAATAATATTTAATTCTGTGGTATATGGTCATTCCACGTTTTCAGATCTTACTAAGAAATACAATAAATTGGTTGGAATAAGTTATTAAGAAAACCTGTGGTGCTAATTTACACCCAAATGTAAACCAAATGTTTCACTTAGTAAATGTCTTGTGATTTTTAATACATATAGTTAATTCAAAGGGACACAGTATTATATACATTTTAAAGCCAAAGTAAAAAAATGTGTTATTAGACAGATTTTGTAATTACAGAAAAACACTGTACATATGGTTAAACTATAATAATTATAACAACACACAGACCAAAGTAGGAACACGTTCACAAACTACAGGCAGAAAAAAAATGTAATAATCAATAATCGACTAATGAATAAACAAAATCAGAAATATCGATAAAATTCAACGTGAAATTTGGAAAATGTTTATATTATTAAAAAGAGATATTCGTTTAAATGATACATATCAAAAGTCATGTGTTGTGTATTGTGCGAGGTCGCATACGGTGCCCTGTACCGCTCACCATCGTCTACATTTATTTTTTTCGCTATCTTCTTCCAACTATATGAAGACAAAAGAAATATCGCTTTGTGTCGGTGCTCGTTGGACGAGTGAATCGATATTACATATGAGTTGTGATAAATTGCGGGTAGTTTCTAATGCACATTTCCTGTGATATTGTACTAAGTACCTTCTAAAACTGTTTTGTTTTTTTTAAATAAAAGCACATCGAATAGTTGGAAGTTTCTTTTGAAACCTGCCTTTGATAAGATTACAATATAATATATTTGTGGTCGAGTTCACAATTCGCTCGGTTTGGCATCGCCGTCTATTTCTGCTGGTGTATCTTATGATATCACCAGTGTCGTATTTCATTTTGGATCTTACAGTAACCTTTGAACAGCTACAGAAGCCATACATCAGGCTATCTTCTGGTAGCCTTTAACAACAGAGCTAATTTTTCTTTAAAAGCGGGTAACTTTATGTGTTGGCTACTTTACGTAAGCTGATTTCAGACGCCCAGAATGGGACTGAGCTTGATTGAGTCATTTAATAATTATTTTTTTATCATCAAATCTCAATAACCGTTGTGAGGAATATGTCAATATCAATCAATTAAAATTGAAAATAACTACTGTAAAAATGGAAATGATCCTAATATTGGATCTTAATAATGATCCTAAGGAATTGATATTTTGTCTGCTACCAACTATTGCCAATTATAAAAAAAATAACAAGTACCTAAACCATTGACCTCTAAGTGTATGGACATGAAATATCTACGAAAAAAGCTTAATATTGGCTACTAAATACGGCTGCCATTCTGACATTACAAGGCTGTCCAGAAAAGTAGAGTACCGATATCGATTCATGATCTATTAGTGACGATTGATAGTTAAGTTTAGGTAAATAGATAAGAATTATTATTTACTTACCGAATGAAAAAACTATCAACTTACTGACTTACCTTGTGCTACTCAATTGGCTTATAAATAGGGAAATGTAATAAAACGAAACAAAGAATACTTATTAACTTTTCACGAGCATATTTTTTTACATTATGGTACTTTATATTATAAGTTCACTCTTTATATTATTACAAGATTCATTATCATTACAAAAAAAAAATTGATCAGATTACATTCCAACCACTTTCTTTTCTTTAAAGTGAGCATTTGAAACAATTCTTATTAGGTACGCAAGACTGTAATTGATATTTTCAATGGCAATAGTTTAATAAAATGGCAATTCATAATATTCTTTTCTGGGAACGTAAAATGAAATATCGACAATTGTTACTACTACATTATATTTTTCCCGGGCTCCTTTGCAGAATAGAACATCTGCCTTCTTGCCAGGCAGCTCGTAAAAGGCGAGCATAGGTTTACCGTCACTAACACCGTGACATCCCACTAGATGGTAGAGTTTCGCAGCGACTCGCCCGGATTGGTACCACCGACTTACCTCTTCCTGCCACCATAACGTCCAATGCTTGCTGTTGATGTGTTCCGGTTCGGAGGGTAAGATACCCGGTAAAGTTACTTTTGCTCGTAAAAATTATTTTTTATTGAAAAAAATTTCATTTAACATTGCGTAATATTGCAATGTTAAATGAAATGAAAATGAAAATGAATAAGAAAATTGTACCTATTGAACGTCCAGACGTTTGGTTGCTGTGTTATTTACCTAGATTACCCATTAGCAAGTACGTCTATGCTAGATACTTTCACTTGATTGCATAAAAAAAACATATGCGCTTTGCGAACGCGTTGATTTGTGGCTGTCTGTTAAAATACGGAAGAATCTGTTTTTTTATAATTAAAAACATTTTACCCTGGATTTCGTAGGCAACCTATTTTTAATATATTTTCTAATACAATTTTTTTTATTAAAATTTTGCTTCATTATATTCGGAACGTGTACGACAACAGCGCCACCTAGATAACGCAATTGAATCATTAACTAAATTTATTATTGTAAACTAATTAAATCAAGTACTTTTTTAATATTATCGTCAGTAGTAGACGTCGAAGGTCTTTCCGATCTAACCCCATCTTTCACACTCTCTGCCACGCTTGAATTCTGCTATCCATTTTCGGCGGATGAATAAGACAGAGCAAAAATTTAAGATACTTTCTCTAAATGGATCAGAACAGCTCCATACGAGGGACAAACTGAAAGTTTTTAGAACTGGCAACTTAAAAGCATTATATTAAAAAAATAAGTTTAAATTTTGAAAATAGAACTCTTTACCAATAATATTGAGTATACATTTCA
>NJDD01008313.1:79623-90464 GCA_002245505.1 Calephelis nemesis | reverse complement strand
CCGGGTCGAGCAATAAAAAAAGTAATAATATAGCCTTTTATTCAGATCGCTTAACTTATTACAATAGATTTTATTAAACTTTTAAAAACAAATTAACATTGAAGTCATAGACTTAATATAGAGTTTAAACTAATATTTGTTGCTTAGTTATCTTTCCTAGATCTGTTTGCCAGTCGGCAAAGGCCTCCTCCAACCTTTTCCATTCCTTTCTTTCTTGAGCCACTCTGTTCCATGTGACTTCTGCTACTTGTCTGATATCATCATCCCATCTTTTCTGTGGTCGGCCTCTCTTCCTTTTGCCTTCCCTTGGGTACCACCATGTCACCCTTTTGCTCCATTTGTCCTGTCCTCTTACCAAGTGACCAGCCCATCGCCATTTAAGTCTTTTGATTTTGTTTATTACATCAGTAGTTTTTGTTTTGTTCCTAATGACGATTTTTTTTAGTCTGTCAGACTTTTTGATATTTAGCATGCTTCTTTCCATTCCATACTGACAGGTTGCTAGTTTGTTTAAGGTCCCCTGATTTAGGGACCATGATTGACACCCGTACGTGAGGATAGGTAGTATGCAGGTGTTAAACAGTTTGCATTTTAGTTTTATATGGAGCTCTTTATCTTTCATCGCCTCTCTTAGACTCCAGTATTTCTTCCAGCCATTTGTAATTCTTCTCTCCACTTCCTTCTGCATAGGATCTTTTTGAGTTATGAGCTGACCCAGGTATATGTATTCATCCGTGTAGTTGATTTCAGTGTTTCCTAGATCAATAGTATGTTTGTACCCGTTTGTCATCACTCTAGTTTTTTCCGGATTTAATGCCAGCCCTACTCTCTCACTTTGTTTCGCAAGTTCGTTCATCATTCTGGTTAGGTCTTCTGCTGTTTTTGCCAGTAACACTATATCGTCGGCAAATCTTAAATGCGACAGCAGTGTTCCGTCTATGTTAATTCCGAGATGTTCCCAGTTAAGTCTTCGGAAGATTGACTCTAGTACTGCGGAGAATAGTTTTGGAGATAGAGGGTCTCCTTGCCTGACGCCTTTTTCTACTCTGAAAGGAGCACTTTTCTTTTCTAGTTGAATTCTTGCTCTGCTACAACTATATATGTTTCTTATTAATCGAATGTATTTGGGCTCGATTCCTTGTTCTAGCAACGCCTCCCATATTTTATCATGATGTAGAGAATCGAAGGCTTTACTATAATCAATAAATGCAATGTAGTATGTTAGTTGATATTCGTTGTATTTCTCCAAAATTTGACGAACTACGTGAATGTGGTCGATCACTGAATAGTCTTTGCGGAATCCTGCTTGCTCTATAGGTTGGTGTTCATCTAGGGTTCTTTCGACCCGTTTTAAGATGATCTTAGCAAAGATCTTATATACATTGGACATAAGGATAATAGGCCGGTAATTTCCGATGTCGTATTTATCCCCTTTCTTATACAGTAGGATAATGTGAGACTCGGTCCATTGCTGGGGGATGGTTTCAGTATTCATGATGTCGTTGAACATATGCGTGAGGACAGGAAGCAGGATCTCTTTGCTATGTCTTAAAATTTCATTGCTGATGTCGTCAGGCCCGGGTGCTTTCTCATTCTTTTGGGTTTCAATAGCCTTACGGACTTCATTTTGGAGAATACTGGGGGTGTTAGAAGTTTCTGATAGATTGATTTCTGTTTGCGTAGTATTGTTTCTATAAAGATTTTCATAGTATGACGTAGCTGTTTTTTAATATGTTAGTTCTGTGATGGTCCAGTGTTCTTCGGTCGTTTTTCATTTTTACGATCCAGTTCTTCGTGCTGGTCAATTCTTTGAGTGCTTTTTTAGTTTTCGCCAGTTTTCAGTATGTAATTTTCTATCGTCTGCATCCTCCGTTGTTTTCTATCCTTTCTCATGCTTTCGTTGATTTCTTTGCTAATTTTGGCTAATTTTTGCCTCCTATTTTGAGTGCTTCTTTCATTGATTAGGTGGTATCTTTCTTCTAGGAGTTTTGTAGTGGCTGTTGATAATGTTCTTTTTACATCGATTTTAGTATCTGCTATGCGTTTAATTTGGGTTTTGATAATACTTTCTATATAATTGTATTTATCTTGGGTTTCTAGCTCCTTAGTGTTTTCTACGAAGTTTCTAAGTTCAACTCTTAGGGTTGTTGCTATTTGCTCTAAATGCTCTTTGTTGAGTTTTGTGATTCTTGAGTATCGTCTCGGTCTAGAATTCTTTGGTTGATTTATTTTAAGCTCACTTCTGAGTAGCCTATGGTTGGTGTTAAAATTAAATCTTTTAATGATGGTAAAGTTTGTAAAGTAGCTACTTCTGTTGGTCATAATAAAATCAATTTCGTTTTTTGTTTTACCATCCGGCAAAATCCGGGTCCACGTGCTCTTTCGGTTTTTCTTGAACATAGTATTTAGGATTGTTAAATTGTTTTCTAGCGCCAAGTTTGTAATTATTTCCCCATTTCTGCTTCTGGTCTTGTTACTATATGAGAATTGTCCTAGTATTGTGGTTTCTCCTGGGCGTCTTGCTCCGATTTGGCCATTGAAGTCTCCCATGACTATAAGGTTGTTATGAGTGTGCTCTCGAATTGCTTCATTTAGATTATGGTAGAAGTTATTTATCGTATCCAAATTTGATTGCTCTGTTAGTGAATATATTTGTACAATAGACCATAGATTTTTGTATCCCGGTAGTTTCATATTCATAATCGCTATGCGTTCAGAGATTCCTATGAATTCTTCAACATACTGTTTTAAGTGTTGTTTGATAACAAATCCTACCCCATATTGGCCTTGCGTCTCCTCTATCTGATATAGTATGTATTCTGGATGACAAGTAATACTTTCGCCCATTCTTCTCACTTCGCTCAGACCAACTATATCCCATTTGATTTGTTTTATGTCAGTTCCGTAAGATTTTCTTCTTTCCTCAAGGTGAGTACATTAAGGGATGCTATGTATATTACTGATTTTCGGTGATTGTTGTCTTTAGATGATGGAGGGTTTTGGTCTCTCTCCCCCTCGAGGACCAGTCGGCTTGGGGGAGTTTGTTGTTTTTCTGTTTTTTATTGGCAGTTTCTTTGATTGGTTTTGGTTTCCGTTTGCCGTTCTTTAGTTGCTATTGGTCTTTATTAGTATTAGGTATATTCGAAAGGGAGCTGGATCTATATCTCATTAAATCAAAAGCGTTTGTTCTGTTTGTCTTCGTTATGTTTACGGTTTGTTGCTTCTTTGACTGGTTATTAACTAGAGAAGGTGAAGCTGATGTTTCCCTTTTTCTTTTTTCTTGACTGTGGTTCTCTTTGACAATTAATTTATCGATTTCATATTTGCTATAGTGCCTTTTTGTCTTTTTTCATTTAACTTGGCTTGCAACTCTTTTCTTTTTTCTAACACATCCTTCGAGTAATCTTCCGCAATGTAGATAGTTTTTAATTTCTTTTTGCTTTTAATAATTTCGGTTTTTTTCCTGTTACTTACAAACGAACACAATACCGATCTCGGTTTGTTGCTCTCTCTGTTTCTATTCCCTAAGCGATAGATTTTGTTGATATCGTATTCTTCCATCTTAATATTTAAATCCTGATTGAAGGTTTCCTTGAGCTTTTGTATGAGTTCATAAGCGGATTTTTCGTTTTCTTCTAAGCCGAATACTATAATATTATTGTTTCTCTCGGCCCTCTTAAGGTAGTCTATTTCTTTTTCTAGCTTTTCTACTTGAACTTACAGTTTCTTATTCTCTTCTGTGATAGGGATTAGTTTATCGTCCATCTTTTCCATCATACTATTCGTTATAGAGTCCTTCAATTCAGCATTTTGACTTTGCATTTCCAATTTCATTTTTTCAAATAATATTTGAAATTGACCTTCCATTTTATATATTATTCTGCGTGGAATGAAACGCGATATCCGAATGTGGTAAAAATATTTTTTCTCGATTTGCAACACTTTTTGATATGTCAAATTTGTTGACGTTTATGACAAGTGTCAACTATCACTAAAGAGAATGATTTGTCGATATCGTGATTTCTAACCTCCAAAAGCTGATATTGCGGCTGAAGATTCTCGACGGGTTTCAGTAATTGCGTACAGTAAAGTATGTTTTAATCACTTCTTCACACTCCTGATATTGTATCGACGAATTCTATCCACCAGAGATACGTTTACTAATTTATTTCACTTAATTTCACTCGGAGTTTATCACTACGGTGTTGACAGTTCTGTTATCGGAAACGGAACCCATTTTCAATATACTATTGAAAATAATGCTGCTAGGGATTGCATATGTGACCGGTTATCGATAAGCTTGCCAACTCTCACATTGTGAGACTTAGTATCTTTAGCTAGTGGTGCGTCTGCCTACCCGTCAGGGATATGGATGTAAAGATACTTGTTTAAAATAATGCAATAATCACTTCTTTGAACTTTTCTTTCAGGGAAAAAAGAAAAAAGTTTCTTCTCGACCTTCTTGGAGTGTAGTTGAATTCTCCTGATGATGCTTTGGTTACGAAGCGAGAGGTACGTTGAGTTTTTAGTAGTGTAAGAATTGTTAATGCTAATAAATCAGGTTAGTGGTGTGTGTTATGTGGAGCTGGATGTATTTGGGGTATTTGGATTCCGGTAGGTCCAATTCGAATTCAATTCTATAACGCACTGTTTTTCCTGTTTTGTCACGCCTTAATACGTACACATTTTTTGGCCAAAAATTGCAAAATAAATAATTTTATTTGGATTTAAGCAACAGGATTTTTGAGAGCCATAAAAAGCCTTCCATTATTATAGACATTTTAAATGTTAATGGCCCGCTTAAACTAGCTGTTACCCGCGGCTTCGCCCGCGTAGCCTACTAATTTAATGTTCAGATCACCAACGCTGTCCGTTAAACTTTTAATTTAAACAAACCCACGTCCTTTTGCAAAGTTAAATCTATTTTTTTAGTATTAAAATCAGTTTAGCGATTTCGTTTTATTGTTTTTGTCAAATTGGACAGATTTAGACTGCCTCAATTAGAGACATAAGCCAATAAATTTTCTACTTCAGAAAAAGTTTATTTTGGCTGTCAATGTCGTGATCCCAAGGAATATTTTCTCGACCGGTGTATAGGAAATTGCCTGTACTTCGTCTATATAGCAAAGAATCTTAAAAATGTTCGACGTGTTACTGATATGTAGTGTAGGAGATGTCAAGCCGCATCGAAGGGCAACTGCATTAACAGGCTTGGAGTCTGAGCATGCGCCGTCAATAATGGCTTTAAAGTTCCGACCATCCAAAAAGCTAATCAAACGATTGTTGCTATGAAAGGAGCGCTTTATGGCAAATACGGTAGAAGGCTTTCACTCTCAACTGCTTCGCGTGCTGCGGCTTGTTAAGTAAACTAAAAGACCACCAAACCAATCGACGACGACAAATGACAACAATAAAAATTTATCAACCTAAATTTAAGTTCAGTAACATATAATACTAAACGTAACCCTTTTAAATTCAATCTCAGTGAAACATAATATGTCAATGTCATTTGCCACATTATTAAGCACACGCAGAGTCTGCGTTAAGTGCGTTTTGCTCATTAGATTGGTGTGAGTTCACAGTATCGCCATAGCCAACGCCTTGAGACTGTTCTATTTATATACGTCCGGCACACGTACATATATTCAATCTACACAATATATCCGTACTTTTTATCCTACTTATACACAATACAATACTTATTGTGTGTATATATGTCTCTTCTCACTTTTAACTCATTGCAATCTACTATACCCAAAACAAAACCATCGGTTATGTCAACGGATACATAGGATGTAGCCTGATATACAAATGACAAATGAATTTATTTTGTTAAATGTTGCAGAATGAGACTATACTTGGTTTTATGTGGTGCCCAAACGACTGCGTATCCAAGTGACTCGTGACTAAGGCGTTATATAAGACAACTGCTGCAATACTAGTTAAATTACGCATTGTGACTCTCATGAAACCTACGAGGAACCCCAGGTTCTTAAATGCTTTATTAAAAACATTAGTTATTTTCCCACGAAACGTTAAGTCGCCATCAAGGCAAGCTTTTGAATCGTTGGCTTCCATTACCCTGGTCAGACGCGCACCATCAACATTATAGTCAAATAAAATTCCATTGCTAATTTCGAGAAAATAGCAGTAACGAATTTGGAGGTTTCAAAATCCAATAAGTTATCTTTGCTCTATTTCACAACCCGATCTACACCACACTTCTAATATTTACAGTCTTTAATGTATTTTATGGGTCGTGATATTCTAAGGTCATTAGCAAACAGCTAGCATCTTGTGCTTAGGTCTTTGGTAGGTCGTTAATCATTAACATGAACTCGAGTGGGCTCAAATTGCTTCGTTGAACTAGCCTAGACCTGGTAAAGGGTGTCTTTAACACCTGATCAACTTTATCTAAATATTGTGTTCTATCGGTCAAGTAGCTGGCCATAATTTTGAGCAGGTGCGTTGTGAATCCAAATTCTACAAGTTTTTTTTAAACGTATGCCGTTTTGTGCAAAGTTAGTTAAAGCTTTTATAAAATCGAAGTAAGCTGGGTTATCTTCACCACCATCGTCTGCATCCGAAATAATGTCCGCAATGTACCTTAAAAGATTGCCTGTTTTTATTTCGAGCCGTTGTAAATCTGTGCTAAGCGTCTGACAATGTAGCATCAATTCGTGTAAAAAGCCACTTATGTATCGCTGACTCCAATGCCTTCGCTGGTTCAGGATTGCAAGAGATTGCTATTGTTGGTATAGACACAAAATAGGTAACAGGTCTGCAAGGATCATAAGATTTGGCACTTGATACTCTCTGCCTTCTGTGTTAGGTATTTGGCGTGAAGATGATATGTATGTATGTAATAGGTAATAGTACATTCTAATTGACGTCAGTTGTTTTAATAGATGTTGTAATAGATTTCATAGTTTAGCACACGTGCTTGAAAAATATAATTGTATTGGGCAATGCAAGATTACGGGTAAATCGTTTTATTTTAATACATCATACGACCAACACTTCACCCCTTTGGGCCCCAATTCACTTCAACAGCGTATCCCGTTATAACAGTATTACGCAAATAGTATGGACGAAAATAAATGTTAAGTTTGAATTGAAAAAACTTTTGTAATATACGCGCTGGAACCCATATAATTGTCAAGACTAACGCAGTACCAACACTTTCACCCCTTCGGGCCTCAATTTACTTTGATAGCGCATACCGTTATAACATTATTAATCAAATAGTATGGACGCAAATAAATGTTAGGTTTGAATTGAAAAAACCTTTTATAACATAAGCGCCGGAACCAATGTAATCGTCAAAAAAAATGCAACATATACGTGCCATAATATACGACCGCAGGTGGCATGCTCCAAATTCTGCGCGGCAAATGGCTGAACTAAAAGATACGCTGAATTTCAATCCCGAGTTAAAATAACGTTCAAGCCAATTTTTCGTCACAGCATTGTACCGATCATACGACGTCTTCTGACCAAATTTAAGGGTCGGTCAATCTTGCGTCCGTATACAGGACGCAATAAGTCAGTCGCCATATGGGACGCAACGTAGTTTCTAATTTGTGTATTCATTCGCTTCATTTCATATTCGATACTTATTGCATCCCATACTTCTTGTACGATTTTAATGGGTCTAAGAGCGAATATTGTTACTTTATTTGCATAATAAAGTCTTAGCCGTAAGGATATTCCGATTAAACATGGCATGCTGATATTCGATTTTGAATACTTCTCGGTCACTTTGGAAGTCTGCCTATACTGGTGCTCATGCGGCACACTGTACATTGTCGTATGTCTTTTGTGCGTTGTACGATCCCAGTACGTCCTTTCGTACTGGTAACTAAGGGGGTCGCGTATACTGTCGTATATATCTCGTGCACTGTGGTTTTTTAGTATGTCCGTCTTTAAGAGAAACCATGTGGCACGCTGTATATTTTCGTTGATAAACACCATAGTTTCTGCCTTTCTTTGGACGTCCGCTTAAAACAGTAACCTTGTGACGCACTATATATTATTCTTTTGCATTGTACTCACTTTTAGTGACCATTTATCTTTTAACATAAACTTATGTATTCTCGTTTTATTTAATCCAAATCACCATGGAAACTTCAAGTGATTTTTTCTGTCCATCAAAAATAACATTAGATTTAAAGTAGTGCTAGTTTTTTGTAAAAATAGACACCAGGTGCAGAGTCAGAACATTGGCGAAAGTACGGTACACGTAAATATTGGTTTATTGAATTGGCAGCTTTGACAATAAATTAAGCAAGTCATGGTAATTGCGTGCTTTTTTGTTAGCTTAGTTTGGGTCACGCAGTCTATTGCTAATACGCATATACAAAGTTGCTACAGCATATTTCCTAAAATGTATTATCCACGTGTAGCGGCACACATAAGAATTAAGTAGACGAAGGTAACTTTAGTATCTTGAGATTACCTTTTGAATAGTTACTAGGAGGAGCGACACATAATAAAAGGAAGTAAATGTAGCTTGTAATAGCTAGACATTACTTTTTGTATTGGTTTGAGGAGTGGTGCAAAATAAGAGTAAGTGTGATGTTGACAGCTATAGAATTTTGAGTGACATTACCGTTTTAAGGTGCCCCTTTTTTCAGAAGTTATAAGAGCTATGGTTAAAACTTGGAAAGTAGATATGTTCTGTGAACCACTTTACGATTTTTACACAAAATTATATACAAGTAATAAATTTTGTGGGTTCCCTACACTCAGAACTGAAACTCGAAAATGTTTTTTTCAACAAAACCCATACGTGTGGGATGTCTATGGATAGGTCTTCAAAAATAATGCTAAAGTTTCGTATATACTCTTTTTCTAAACTGACTAGTTAATGCGAGAGACACTTCTAAAGTGATAAAATGTTTCCCTCTGAAAGTACTAAAATAATAATAGAATTATAAGACTTAGAAAATTATGTGTCATTTACATTACACGCAAGTGGCCTAACTGATGGAAAATGAATGCTCCTGCCCATGAACAGCAACACCAGGGACAGTTACGATTTTACGCTCAAGGAATGAGTTAGTTTTTTTTAAGGGTCTCCAAGTCGTAACATTAAAAAAAATACAAACATGTAGCGCAATCTAGGATATGTGTACGGAAACGCACAGTAATTAAAAGCCCATCGTCAAGGTGGTGGGAATAAAATTTAGAGTTTTGAAGAAATGTGCCCTTACAAGTGCCCTTTTCGAACACAGGTGAGTGAGTCAGATTTCAAAAAGTATAAATTCAAATATCTCCTTCGTGCAGTTCCAGTTATATATGCAGTATAAAACATTATGGGAACTCACGTCACTGCGTGAAACAAAAAGATAAAGTGGATTAGAAATAGATACTTAGATCGCTGACAATCCAAGTTGTCCAATGCTAGTTGAAGAGACTGTGGAGTTCCTGTTACTAACTCACAATCCCTGAGCTGATGCCTTCTAATCGAACACATTGAGTATGCCCACGAAGTTAGGACTCAAACCAAGGAACGGACTGGGGACATACATTTATGAAATGAAGAATACTAAGAATGACGTCACAGTCGACAGGGTCGAAGCATTACTAAAATTTAAAAGGACCAATAGAGTGAGGCATTCATTACTAATAGCACACTTTATATCATCAGTGACTTTGATCAAAGCCTTTTGATCTGAGCACAGACCTTTCTGTGTCCTATACGAAAACCGGACAGGTACTTAGCAGTTCTTTACTCCTCAAGAAAGGAGCAATTGTATGTAGACAGTATGTTCTAAAACCTTAGACAGGGCTATTGGAGAGGGTACTTTGGGAATGACATGGGCAATCTTCTATTTGGAATAAAAGAGATTGCAGATGAAAGAAAAGTCAAAAATATGGGTTAAAATAGGAAATAACTCTGATAGTAATAAGGATATCATATGTGAACAAATATTATCATTGCCAGTCCCAGAAGAGAAAATACTATTAACGTATTTGGCTATTTCCTCTTATTTTGAAAGTTACAAGGGGGGCACATTTTGCCATTTTGATAGTGTCTCTCGCGCAAACTATTCGATTTAGGAAAAAAAAGACAGTAAAAAACTCAACATAAGTAATTTTTTTAAGACCTTTATTTATAAATATCCCTTATGTATGGATTTGATAAAAAAAAAATTGAGAGTCAGTTCTAAGTATGAGGAGCCCCCAATTTTTCTTCTGTTTTGGTGTACACGGTACGCTAAATATATCAACTTATCAAGTTTCAAGAGTTTAGTTCTCAAAGTTTTGTAAAAACAGTGGCTATACTATATGGACAGACATACAGACACAGTTATGACACATTTTTAAGGATTCAGTTTTTCGCCATTCGGCTATACGGAACCCTAAAACGTTAGGTTAAAAGGTTAATTAAAAACAAAAACACGTAGAATACACTCGTTTTATTTATGAATTATTGTTAAATTAATATAAATATCAGTTTCAGACTTCGTTTTTGGAACCTCAAGCGACGTCTGCAGTTACTATATACTGTCCAACTGAAATAAGTTCTTTACCCTTCTCCACGCGAATATATCCATTTTCGCCCCAATCTGAACCCCAAGAGTTCTTAATTATCCAGAAGTCTACTCCATTTTCTATAAGAAAAATCACATAAAGGTTAGGTAATACAAATATTGTACAATGTATTAAAATATAAACATTTATACATATAGGTATTTGAAAAGTGAACGAACTAACGAAACAAAGTGAACCCCCGTGTTGGTCCGGGCTCCTTTGTAGAATAGACCATCTGCCTTCCTGTGCCAGGCAGCTCGTAAAAGGCGAGCATAGGCTTGCCGTCACTAACACCGTGACAT